>CM062297.1:167816663-168031663 GCA_031216915.1 Pictodentalium vernedei
TGTATTCCATTTTACTAAACATTCATACAAACATTTATTCAAATCAGAACTTCCATACAGAAGTTCTGTACAAAAAATTGATTGCACTAATTCTGGTACAAAATGGCTGCCAATGGCCAAGCCAAATAGAAGTTGTGCACAAAAAACTGATTGTACCTAATTTTGGTACAAAATGGCTGCTGGTGGCCATCTTGAATTTTGGACTGCACCCAAAAAGACACGTTCTCGCTGCACGGTGATAACAAATGTACCCAAGAAGTTTCGTAAAGATTGGTTCATAAATACAGCCTCTAGCCCGAGCCGTATTGAATTGCTGACAGATGGAAAGATGGACAGACAGATGGATGATTGGCCATGGCAGAAGCTCAATACTGACTGTCAAAGTTGAGCTGAAAATGTCATGGTTAACCGAAAATCAGAGGTTGCATACCATTGGTATGCATGAGGCTGGGATACCTCCAGATGAGCTTGATGCCGAGTTCGGAGTCACTATGGCTACTATTTACAGTCTCATTTGAAGGTATAGAACCACTGGATCTACTACCGACCAACCGCATTCAGGTCGACCAAGAGTTACGACCCCTGCACAAGACTGACACATCAGGATGTCTCACTTGCAGGATTGCTTCCTTCCGGCAACGAGGACAGCAGCAATTACTCCTGGTAGAACTAACAATAGAATCAGTGCACAAACTGTCCGCAACAGACTCGCTGAACACGGCATCTGAAGTAGGTGTCAATACCACGGACCAATCCTTATCCAACATCATCTTACCATCACAATGGAATGGGTACATCAGTGTGTTCGCTGAACTCAGCAGCATTGGAGCACAGTTCTTTTTAGTGATGAATCATGATTTTGTCTACGGCATGCTGATGGTAGGTCAAGAATCTATCGCCGACGAGAATGGTTTTCTTATGCTTACGTGCTGGATTGCGACTCCTTTGGTAGGGGTACTGTAATGGTTTGGACAGGAATTTCCTTGCTCCATCAAACACAGATGATCTTCATATATGGTTATCTGAATGGAAAGCAATATGGGGACGAAATTCTCAACGCTGTTGTTGTCCCATTGTTCAATGCTAATGTCTGAGTGCAGTTATTCCAGCAAGACAATGCCCGATGTCACATGGCACGTATCTGTCGTGACTATCTGGGGGAGCAGAGCATCAAAATTCTTCCCTGGCACCCACTTTTGATTTGTCTTCAATCGAGCATCTTTGGGATCAATTGGACAGTCGGGCATGACTTCAGGATCTTCAGAGGTTAGGCGATTTACGTAATGTTCTAAGGCAGGTGTGGAACAGAATACCACAGGGTGACATCTAGAGACTTCTCAGGTCCATGTGCCATCAATGTCTTGCCATCCAAGAGGCAAACAGTGGACATACATGCTATTGACTGCATGTGTGAACTTTCATTTCACCCCATGTCTAAACTGCGACATCCTGACGTGATGCTGGCAACAGTAAGAACGTGAAATTATGCCAATTCATACAGCTAGACTCGAAATATGAATTTACAATAATTTGTTTGAGATTAAAGTCGATAGTACTAAAAAAAATTGCTTCTCAAAGTTTATTATACTTTTTTTTAACTCAGTATATATTTTTATTGTACAGATAGAACAGTGGAATCCTCCATTTGACATCAACAGATGTGTGATACAAACCTGTGGAAGATAAAATATGCTAGAATATCACACCAACAGAGAAGTGGAAGAACAGAAGAGCCAAGATTGAAAACGACCTTGATCATTTCCCAACAACAGGCAGTATGGAAAATTTCCAAACCGACTGACCATTCATCTGGTTTGGAGATGGCTAACCGAACACTTGGCGGCATAACCTTCTTAGGAAACTGTCTTTTTCAGCCCTGGCAATTCGCCGTGTCCTCGTCAAAAAATATGTGGACGGAAATTGACCCTCCCTTGGCAATTGCCTAGGGCCATAGCATTCAGTTGCCTTCGACATGAGCAATTTGAGGGAGGCTGGGGATGTGCTATCAAAATGAGCTTTCTGGTAGCTTTTCGTTAGCAAATGCACTTATTTTTAACCGGCTAAAATGTTCCCTTTTCACAGCATGTTTCAAATTGCCTAAAACCATGGTGCATCGGGGGATATTTCTTCGTTTTGGTTTGTTTAATATAAATATGATGACAGATTACTCTGTTTCGCATATGCTCTATTCTAAAATGTACTTATCTTGATCGATTATTGGGGCAATTCAAATTCAATTTAAAGAGGTTACCGGTGTTACATGTAGGGTATTCGAATTATTCTAACTTTTTATTCTCGTTAATTTAAACATCTCGTAATAGATCAAATCCATGCAAATTCCAACGGCCAAACAGCTCCCTCGGTCGCTTTTGGAAGTTTCCATAGCAGTCCTTTGGGATATTTGGTCAGTCAAGTTTGCTCAGTACGATTCGTGTCTTTGAGATGGACAGTTCATATCTTTCCTGGACAATTTGTACAGACATCTGAACAACTAGTATACCATTTTCTAGATGTTCCGTACCCCGTTTATGGATACTGGATAACGGACAATAATTTCTTTCAAAAAATATATCGCATATGGCTTAATCAAGGAAAAAGACAAGGAATGGAACGAAGAACAGTCACCATGAAAGAAGCCTTATATGTTTTTTTTTATTTCTTCAAAACAAGCAAACAGGAAAAAAAAAAGACAAAAAAGCCCCCCTCCACCCCCAATACAATTTTTTTAAAATCCTCAAAATGTGTAAGAAGCGCGCTTTGTTCTCTCCAGTCTGTTCCCCGCCCCCTCTATGGTGAACCATAGATCCTCCAATGTTGTTATTGCATTTTGTTCTAGTTTTGTGAGGCATCAATATTTCATTAGTATTAAAAATTTTTATATGACATTACGAATATAATTTTTCAATGGTCTCTTCCTGAACGTTGAGGTCTTACGAGACACAGCAATATCCAATAAACCTCGAAAACAGATACCTATGTACTAGATCCGAACACGATGTGCGTGCACACACATGCTTGTCTAATTCTTCCTGGTTCAATACCTTATGAATGTACACTGTAGAGGAGAGGGGGATGGCAAGGCAGTGGGGTGGGGTGGGTTAAAGAGGAGGAGTCTCATAGCATGTGCTTACTGTAGGCTGCAATAATGTACAATGTCTCAATCATGACGTGGAAAGGAGGGGGGAGGGAGGCATCGAACTGTAACAGCATTTCTTCCCATTTTTTTCAAAAATATTTTGTGGTGGTGGGTGGGGGGGGGGGGGAGGGGGGTGCTTCCTCTCCCTATGAAAGATTTTTGAAAAATGTAAGTCAACATGATATGTAGGTGACGATATGCTAATTTCTATTGATTTTACTTCAGCCAGGTCATCTTTGACTAGAATAAACATTTAATTCTTCTAAAACATAGCGTATGAGCCGTATCAGAACACGCTCACTCTGCTCATCCCATCAAGGGTGCATATGCTATGTTTGCAAGAAGGAAAAAGTGAATTTTTTTCAACTGAAAATTTTCATTCTCCAGTACTTTCCAAGACTTAATTATGGCACCTTCTGCACTACCCCCGCACCCCCCTCCTCTCCTCCTTCGATTTCCAATGGTAGAATTCCATGACATCCTGTGACAGGTTCGGCTATTGACTGGATTTTGTGGTGGCTGTTCTGCTTCAGAAATGTTAACTTGACGTATTCCAGATCGGATATGATACTCCATTGTTGCAGTGATTGGCACCAGTGACTATGCAGAGAACAAGTATGCCCACGGAATGAAAATAACTGGTGGTCACAAGCATCTTTTTCAGGTCTAAGAAAGACAGTGTTACATGTACATACATGAAGTCATTCATTTTCTGTATCATGTAAGCCCTGGCACATAATTCGTCTCAAGCTGAAAGAGTTAAAGGGTTTTCTTGATCAATTAATCAATATGGAATAACCTTGGTTAATTGATTACTCACTTGTTTCAGTAGGTAGCTGAATTATTGCCGTTATGTGATTTATAGCTTCTGATACAGTACAATGATCATTCAAGTGAACAAGTATGTCTGCACATAACTTGCATGCTTTAATCTTTCTCATAATAACTGATGCAAGTCAGTGTGACAATGTTTGCCTGTTTGCAAGCAAGTTTGTTCCTTTGTTATTCCAGTTTAAGGCAAATGGTTAATTGATCAATTACTTTTTTTGATTGATCAAGATGTTGATCATTGGTTTATCGATTAATCGGTTAACCGTTTCAGCTCTAAATTCGTCCGACTTCCAATGTGTTCCATATGCCAGTAGGCACATAGAACACATTGGAACTCGGGGTTGATACAGTTAAAACTAGAAGTCCTGTCATGAAATGCGCACAAATAGCACGTTGATATGCCCGTTAATGTGCGCAGTATGGCCCAAGTAAAGCTATCATTCTGTACATATGGCCTGTGCACAAGCAATGTTTCAGCCAATGGACCTCTGGGTAACCCGGAGGTCCATTGGCAGAAACATTGCATGTGTTTGCTATGAGTAACCAGGAGAACCTGCCGTGCTTTGGATGCCATTCGATATGGCAATTCCAACGCGCAATTAACCCTTTACCTAACATGAAAAGCAGACGACACTTGCAAAAAAAATTCTTGAATAACTAATTTTTTTCATTTTTTGTCTCAAAAACATAGGTTATGACCCCTCGTTGGAACGAGCTCGTCGAGCTCGTTCCAACGAGGGGTCATAACCTATGTTTTTGAGTCAAAAAATGAAAAAATAATGAAAATTAATTGGCGATTTTTGAGAATAGCGCTGGCCGGTTTTGGCCGTTGCGTTGGGTAAAGGGTTAAGCCTAGATAAGCGCGCTATTCGTGACAGGACTTCTAGTTTTAACTGTATGGCAGCTAGTTATTCTCGATTTTGTGAGCATTTATGATCTTGACAGCGATCTTAATTAGCACAAAGCAAGGCCTTAATTTTGGTCTTGAGAATTAATGTATTACTCAACTAATTTAACAAGAGGCCCCAAGGGGCCTTAATCGCTCACTGGCCAAAGTGATTCAAAGAGGTATTTGGGGTCACATTCAGTTAGACATGGTTCATCAAAACTACAAACGAATGAAGTCATGAGAGGCAAATTTTATGGAAAAACACTAAGGAATGGATTTGAACAAACCTGAACAAAACATGCCCCCCGCCACCCTCCACCCAACTCCTGCCTATAGAGCCCAAATATTAAGCCAAGGACTCAAATTGAACAAACTTGAATCTGATCCCCTTGAGATGTCATATACCAAATAGAAAAGAATTCTGACTGGTGGATATGAAGAAGGTTTTTAAAGATATCACCTCACACTGCACTAAGTTTAACTTTGGGTTCAGATAGGGAGCCAAAATATTAACCCAGGGTCCTGATTTGAACAAACTTGAATCTGATCCACCTATTTATTTATTTATTGTTGTTTAAGGTCACATACTTCTGCACAGTGGCTAATCATGACCATAACATGAAGATAAAGTCAAGATCAGTCAATCATTTATACCCCATGTTGCCTATTTTAGAGGACTTGCACCCCAAGCATTAAATGCTGGGTCCTATTGTACCAATGAAACAGCTTGTTTACCAGGGTAAACAAGCACTGCTTCACTTGCCGGGGTTCCCACAGGGTATCTGACCCACCTAGAGATGTTGTATACCAAATATGAAAGGATTCTGATTGGTGGATCTAAAGAAACAGATTTTAAAAGAAATTCCCTCATATTGCACTTAGTTAAAATTCAGGCTCCCATGGGTAGCCCAATTTTAATAACCCCTGGACCAGGTTTGAACAAACTTGAGTCTTACCCTCCAAGAGATGTTTTATACCAAATATGAAAGGATTCTGACTGGTGGATCTGAAGAAGAATTTTAAAGAAATTTTCTTATATTGTACCAAATTAAAATTTCGGCTATCATAGGGAGCCCAAATATGAACCCATGGACTGGGACTGAACAAACTTGAATCTGACCTTCCTAGAGATGTTGTATACCAAATATCAAAGCATTCTGACTATATGGTCTGAAGAAGATTTTAAAAACAAGTCGGAACAGAACCAAACATTTTCAGGCTATAAATTTTTTTCCATCTCTATATTGAACAAAATGCATAAAAATCCCCAAAATGTCCAAATTTTGGTCCCAAATTTTGGAGTACAAACCTGACACAAAATTTATTTTTTCATCTCAAAATTGAACAAAAAATGCAGAGAAATTTTTTTTTAAAATTCTGAATTTTGGTCCATAATTTCAGAGTCGGAACCGGACCCAAAATTTTCTGGCTAAAAATTTGGGGTTTTTTTTCATCTCAAAAATTGAACAAAACGCATAAAAAATACGAAACAAATTTTTTTCCCAAATTTTGGTAAAGTCTGAACCAGACTAAAAGTTTTCAACCCAGGGACCCAATTTGAACAAACTTGAATCTGACCCCTCCTAGAGATGATGCATACCAAATGTTAATGGATGATTCTGACTGGTGGATCTGATGAAAAAGATTTTTAAAGAAATTTTCTCATATTGCACTAAGTTAAAATTCAGGCTCCCATAGGGAACCCAAATATTAACCGAGAAACTCAATTTGAACCAACTTGAGTCTGCCCCCCCCCCCCCCCCCCACCCTAGAGATGATGTATACCAAATAGAGGATTCTGACTGGTGCATGTGAAGAAGATTTTTAAAGAATATTCCATGCATTGCACAAAGTCAAATATAAACCCAGCGACTGGATTTGAACAAACTTGAATCTGATCCCCCAAAAGATGTTGTTTGCCAAACATGAAAGGATTCTAAGTGGTCGATCTGAAGAAGATTTTTAAAGAAATTTCCTCAAATTGCACCAAGTTGAACTTTGGGCTCCAATAGAGAACCCAAATGCTAACTCAGGGACCCGATTTGAACAAACTTGAATCTGGCCCCCCTAGAGATGTTGTATACCAAATATGAAAGCATTCTGACTGGTGGATCTGAATTAGATTTTTAAAGAAATTTCCTCATATTGCACCAAGTTAAAATTCAGGCTCCTACAGGGAGCCCAATTATTTACCCTACAGATTTTGTATACCAAACATGAAAGGATTTTTACTGGTGGATCTGAAGGAGATTTTTAAAGAAATTTCCTCCAATTGCACCAAATTAAACTTTGGGCTCCAATAGAGAGCCTAAATCTTAACCCAGGGACTCGATTTGAACAAACTTGAATCTGACAACCCCCCCCCCCTCCAGCCCCCCCCCCCTCCCCACCCACATAGATGTTGTATAACAAATATAAGATGATTCTGACTGGTGGATGAATCTGAAGAAGAGTTTTTGAATTTTTGAAAAAAATTTATGGGTGCTATCCGAGTTTTGCCTCTTCTGGTGCTGCCCCCTATGGACACGGCAAGTTTATTTGTACAAACTTGAATTGACATATAAGGAACATGCACACAAAATTTGGTTCAATTTGGCTGAGTAGTTTGTGAGGATAAGTCGATAATGTAAAGTTCACGATGGATGGCAAGTGATAAGTTAAGCTCCCTTCGGTGAGCTAAAAAATAGATGAATGCAAGTCGCAGCAACACTGAGGTTGGGGGGAATGACAAATGACCCCTTAAAGTTTAAATCAAGTTTATAACCTGACAAGTTCATTTGTTACTTGTTTCAACTTCAACGTAACCACAAAAGAACTCCACAAAAATCTGGTTAGGAATTAATGACAACTACTCTGACCCCGAGTCAGAGTCCGAGCTTTCTGCCTCAGAGGAAGACGAAGGGATATAATCTTCATCCGAGCTTGAAGATGCAGTGGGATTATCAAACACTTCTACACTCTACAGGTGGACCTTGCTGAGAATTCAGCTCACTGCTAGATTCAACAGTGGTGTCAGCATCAAGAAACAGACAGCTTTTTTTTCTTAAATTATTTGTCATTTTGTGATTTGGGGCGTTTGTGAGCTTTGTATCCCTCCAAGCGTGGGTGCAATTTCCGTGGGTTCCCATCTGGGAAAATGTTGAGGAATTTATCGACCACCTCGCTGTTGCTTTCTGCACTGAAACCATTGAAATCATTTGATTTCAAAATCATCATATTACTCAGCATTTCATTTTTTAATGACAAACGATCTTTGGGCAATAGAAATTTTGCAAAGGAACTGAAAGCCCTCTTCACCTCAGCACTGCTAATTGGAAGAACTATTGCTGCTATTTCCACAATATGCAAGATGTTTCCCAGACCTAGCATTTCCCTAGAAGCACACACCTACTGCCACCCTCGTTCATTTGTGCATTCTTTATCGAAAAATGTAGTAACTTCTGTTTAGGCACCTTATCTCTTGGTGAAGTTTATCAGGCTCCAAACCATTTGCAATTAGGAGAGGCTTGAAATGAGTTTCAAGGACATCCACATTTGTCAGAAATTACATTTATAGGCTTATATTTCTATGTTTTCAAATCAAGGATAACTGAAATGGAGAAACACTTTTCCCTGGATTAGTTCTGAAAACCTATCGATTATATTATCCTGAAGATTTTTGACAATTTCAAGGTCACGATATGCAGTGGCAACTGCCGTGTCTAATGGGGTGCTTAACTGGTAGCCATGAAAACTCTGTTTATTTGCCAACTCATTTGTCAAGGCCATTTCTTCTCGATTACCTGCCCGGGTTGTTCTGAATGCCAAACTTACCTGATCATTTTCTAAAGAAGGCTAGACAATTTTTGCTATTTTGGAAATATTTCGACATTATGGAAGCAAGCAACTCCTTGTTCTCCCATAATGCCCGAAATTCTTTTCAACACAAGGCCAGCATTTTTAATTGCACTAATAGCTTTTGGCATGAGAAGACCCCCTCCTTTCTAGAGCCTGTGAAAATGGAGAAATGTGTGCTAAAATGTCCTGTCAAATGACCATAAAGATCTGAGGGTCAAGTTTGGATGCAATTTTAAGGTTCCTCTCAAGAGTGGCTTTTGCATTGGCTATACTTTTATTGGAGTATGAATATTTAAATTTTTCATCTGAAGTAAGGCAGCCTTTTTTTTTAACCCTTTACCCAACGTAACGGCCAAAACCGGCCAGCACTATTCACAAAAATCGCCAATTAATTTTCATTATTTTTTTCATTTTTTTCTCAAAAACATAGGTTACGACCACTCATTGGAACGAGCTCGTTCCAATGAGGGGTCATAACCTATGTTTTTGAGAAAAAAATGAAAAATATCAGTTATTCAAGAATTTTGTTGGCAAGTGTTGTCTGCTTTTCATGTTAGGTAAAGGGTTAAAAGTCGCCACTTCAGATTTTCATGTTTGAACAATTTAGACACACTAGAAAGAGAGAGTTCTCTACAAGTTTATTTAAAGGCAAATGATCAAAAGCTTGGTGTACTGCAAGTTCCAGTTTGTGATTAGCACACCAGCCCTTCAATAAATGTGGACAAAGTTCTTTTTGAGGACAAACAAAGCATTAACAGAGGCCCTGTCCCTACCATTTCCAATTTGTCGATCTTTGTGGCTGAATGAGAATTTCTGTGCTGCAATATTTTTATGAAGTGCTTCCTTCAACCCATGTGCATTTCCATAGTTTGGTTCTTCTAGAGACATTACATGGCAATTCGGTATACCCCGGTACCTTGTGCACGTCTTTATTATATACACGTCTTTCTCATCGGTAGTTTTGGCCGAACTTTAACCTTCATAAAAAGAGTGAGAAATACAAATGCTTGCCACTGTTAAGGGGTTGGGTGAACTCAGTTTTGCAAACATGGTCGGCTAAAAAACTTGCCATTACTGGTACCGCTTTCTGCGAAAGATTTCTTGCCCCAAAGTCAACTTTATGTACATTTTTTTCGAAACTGGCAATGGATTCCTAGTCCCTGAATGGCCTTCCCTTAAGCCTTTACCTAACCTGAAAAGCAGACGACACTTGCAAAAAAAATTCTTGAATAACTTATTTTTTTCATTTTTTGTCTCAAAAACATAGGTTATGACCCCTCATTGGAACGAGCTCGATGAGCTCGTTCCAATAAGGGGTCATAACCTATGTTTTTGAGACAAAAAATGAAAAAAAAATGATGATAATTAATTGGCGATTTTTGAGAACAGCGCTGGCCGGTTTTGGCCGTTACGTTGGGTTAAGAATAATGAAGTGGGCAAGTTGAAATTTTTTCACCATTTGTGCACAGTAGGAATAATTGTACCTGCCCAGTGTTTCTGAAATTGTTGCTTGGCATGCAAGTTCTTTGCTGGTATTGTCAGTGCAGACAGTAAAGGAAGCAAGTATTGATGGAACAACTTGAGCCCCCATTGCATGTCTATGAATGACAGATTTAACCACATATCTGCAGAATTACATTTTTTGATTACGTCTGTTCCTTTTATGAATTTGTCTGTAATCACCTGAGTCTGAGTGGCCCATGATTTCGACTGCACATGTTTTTCCTCAAAACATGTTTTGTAAACCATGCAGTATATAGTCAACACAGTATCCCCTACATCTGCCAATGTATAGTTAATTGACGGTATGTCCCACCCATTACAATCTTCTTTTTGACCATTTTTTGTGTATTCACTATTTCACAGTTATAACAGCGAGAGGAATTTTTTATTATTATATTATTAAAGCATCTACACAGATTGCATTATATGAACACAATGTCATGACACAGACTCCAGCACGCAAAGACGCCACAATACCCAGTGCACACTGCGTGATAAAAAGGGAACATCAAAGGTCTATGTACACAAAACAAACGTCAAGCAATCAGATATGATGCAGTGATGCACACCACACATCATATCTTAGACAGCTTTTAACTGTGAACAACTTCCTACATTTCATGCTCTGGTTTTTTCGCACCCAAATCAGCAGACAATTTAGACCCACTTGGGTGTTTCCAGCATTTATATTTCTTGATCGCCACAGGTCGACGTTTTGAGACTACCCTTGGATGTTCCTGACAACCACTTATTTCACATTAGGCGTAAAGTACTGTCAGCGATTTCCATTGCATGAAAAAAAGAGAGTTCTTTGATAGGTAATTTGATTACCTCCCTTACATTAGTTACCTTTCAACAGTACAAAAATACATTTTTTAATATCCTTCTGGTGAGCTGTTTATACCTCCCAATGCCGCTTCAAACTGCATTGGTTCAGTGGCGGATGAAGGACTTTACTAGAAGCTGTGAGGGTCGGGGCAGGAGGGGGGGGGAGGCAGCCGCACCTAGGCCCAAGTTTGCCAGAGTGTATTGTCAACCAAATTTTGAAATTTAATCCTAAAAGATGAGATTACCTCGCACCTGAAGCAGATTTCCACAATGCACAACCCGTCTCCGGGAGAAATTAGGGGGGGGGGGGGGGGGGGGGGGGGGGGGGGGGAAGGGGGTTAGGGGTTTGGCGCATACCAAGTGCGCCGATGACTGGATTCACCCTTGTGGTAAAATAATGTGATTGTAATGTTATTGATAGACCATTTAATAGATGTTTCAATGCATAAGGCAACTATTTAATGCATGTCAACTGCCGTGGTGGCTCACCCCGTTAGGTGTACAGGGGACCCCGGTCCAGGGTGGGGGGGAGGGGGGCAAATGTGGGAAGCTACAGTTCAAGTTCAGTTGTGCATCGACACATTAACTTAATCATCGTACCTGTCATGTTATAGCAATTCAGGAGGGTTTTTGCTGTTCGTTTTACCTCAGTTTAAATAGCACCAACAATGCTTATTTAGGACAACAATTTGTGCTGTAACCTGCGCAGTTGTATTTATATTGGTTTTTCCTGTCACGTTTTGGAAAAACCATCATAAACACAACAACTGTGCAGGTTATGGCGCAAATGGTGCTCTGATTCTGAAACTATGAAACAAACGAGTGTTGGATTTTCTCGACAGGGATGAAGACATTGGGGTGATAAACAAACAACGAAAAACAAATAAAATGCAAGTATTTTTTAAATCGTTAATAATTTTCCTTTATTCTTTTATCTTATTCAACACGTGGTAACTCGTGAAAACTTACCTATTTCCGTTGCATCCTAAATTGGCAAAACATATAAACTTGCAACTAATTCTTGTTGACTGCATATACTTGAAAATGGGTGTGCAACTTATACATGAGCTTTGGGCAAAAGGGAGCAATTCCAAAGTGTGAGTTGGGGATGCGACTTATACACGGGGGCGACGTATACACGGACATATATGGTATTTTTTTTATTCTGCAATGAACATCTGAGATTGGCGGTGCATTGTTTACTTTTGGGAAAATCTCGAACCTCCATAAAAAAATTCAATGCAGGGGGTATTTTTCCAATTCTGCGGTGCCCGAGAACCAAAACCCTTTTTTTTGGCCTTAATTTGCATATAAAATAACTTTCCTGGAAATGACCAATGATAGAAAATCTCCTCATTCAGCATGACATTGAAAGTACTTGAACGTAATATTGACACATCTGCAGGCCACTGTCAATAATTGCTATGTATATGTTTGAATCAACTTAAAAAACCTGTTGTACACTATACTTGCACCAATGTCATTGTCAAGACAGTTGGCAGAGATTTGGGCCTTCCAGAATCAATACACAAAACTCAACACAATATTCAATAAATCAACAGTGAAGCATTATTGGCATTGTAAAATGTTCATCTATATGCAGTTTCCCTTGATGAACTGGAACTTACCACTTGCTCAAATTTTGTACTGTCAGATATAATTATTTCTACAGGCAATTTCGAAAGCTTGAACTGCAAAACCAGTTTGAAACTCACTGTTAAAGTCGGATGGAAATTTAGGGTCACAATGAACTAGATGAGCAACTTGATAAATTTGTTGGGGTTGGCATAATCTTTTAAGGGTCAGTGGTTGCTTTTTACAACATTACACAAACAACATAGCGTCACGTTTCAGAAATATTAGCAGACAAACGTTTGTCCAAGAAAATAGCAATAAAAACACAGGCCGCAAAACCAAAGAACACTCGAGTTTAATATGAATTTTTGGCTGGATGCCATTATGAGTGGAGAGTTCATTTCAATGTTCATTTTGCTTCAAATCTTTAACCCATCTTGCCGGCATTGGGACTTCATTTTTATGGTGTATACCTTTGGAAAATTCATAACTTTTGTGCGCTCCTTCCGATAAGCAAATAATTTTTTTTAGAAATGAACAAAATTTTTCGATATAGCTGCACGAGCCCCTCGGATTACTTTTGATGTCAGTGTTTTGGTGGGGGGACAAAAAAGTATCCCTGAAGGGATGGGTGTGAGATAGGGAAATCTCAACCCCCGCAGGCCTGGCATTCTAGAAAATCAAGGAGTGCAAAAAATTGCCCCTTTGGATTGCCTAGAAGTGCAATTGCACTCGCAAATTTCAATGCATGTGCAGGAATGTTATTTTGGCTTAAATACTCTTGGAAGATACTAAGGTGAGTGGCCATTGTACTAACTTGTATGTGTCCAAATAATTACTATTGATTAGTACATGTATTTGGACACATACAACTTATGTATTTGGACACATACAACTTATCTCATTATTATCTATGGCAGAATAAGTGTCATTTAACTGGTAGAGTGCTGGAAGCCCATATTTGGGTTTTTTTCTGAAGTGCCGGTACCACAATTTAAAGGCTTCATATTCTGTGTATGTGTTTCATATTACCTTTAAAGTGATATTTTATTTGTTACGATTTGCCTTGTTACAATTTATGGGAGAGTGCCTGGCACTCTCCAATAAATTGTAACAAGGCAAAGATGCTCAAAGATATTTTAAGGACCAAAAATAATTTAGCACTCTACTATTTATTTATTTATTTATTTATTGGTGTTTAAGGTCACATATTTCTGCACAGTGGCTAACCATGACCGTCACAGTTTTACGGGTGGAGGAAGCCGGAGTACCCGAAGAGAATCACCGAGCAACAGCAAGCAAATGTCAGCTCCAACATACCAACTCCACACAAGCAGGGTTAGCATTGGTTGAAGACAGGTGCACCATCAACGTGCAGTACGCCTTAGAACACAATGTCACCGTGCCCCCACGTGGGCAATGGGGGTGAAGTGCCTTGCCAAAGTACACAATGCGGTTGCCGCAGGTGGGATTCGAACGAGGACCTTTCGGCTTGCAGCCTGCACCTCTACCAACTGAGCCACCGGCACCCCCCCCCCCCCCCCCCCCAGCACTCTACTAGTTAATTAAAAAGTTACTGTCCTCAGCACCATCATGGTGACATCTGGGGAAAAAATGCAGGTGTGTGAAAAATCACACTCGCAGTCGCCATTTCCATTTCACCGTTCAAGAGTGTGAAAAATTGTAGGAGTGTGATTTTTTCCAAAGCTCAGAAAAAGTTGCTCACTTTCTTTACTTTACTCGTAATCAGAAAGAAATAGACTGTCATTTGATAATTTTTCCTGTTGTTTATTCAAAGATCACGGGTTTGACTTTGAATACAACATGATAGTGCTCAAAATACAGATGCTGTATCCATGAAATGCACAACATGAAGTGAAAAATAAACGACCCCATAAACTGTTCCATATCAAAATAAGTTCCGGCCAGTAGGCTGCAGTGTGCATGGACTCAAGTGTTAACTTCCCAGCTGGAACCTTTTGTTCTCTGAATCAATACGAGGTTCTGAATAGAGCAGTATTGTCTTTCTTGGGAGAAAAAATCACCGTTGAAATAAGTTCCAGAAAACACATTGCTGTATTCATGGAGTGACTTCAGTTCAATGGCAAGCAGACCTTTTTTTTGTTATGTCAATGATTGATAAAGGTGGGCACTCTTTTACATGGGTGTGCTTGTTATTCCGGCCTGATTATGTTTGGGAGATGAATTCGGCCAAAACGGATTTCATAATTCAAAATAAGAAGCCGACTGTTTCCAATAATATGATGCAATGTCAACTCATCAGACCATGTGACAATCTTGCAGGCATGCAATAAATTGCCCGCCTCGATTTTTTTTAGGCGTGCAGTAGGCGCGCTACATGCCTGCACGCCGAAAGAATGCCAGTCCTGCCCTCGGGACATCTGACTTTGGTATTTTTGGAAAATGGTATTGGATATGCATGATTGGACACATCAATATGTTACCACGTTTAGTGTGGATCATGAATGTCACCGGCCCACGAAAACTTTGTACAAGTTTTTGTTTGCATGAGTGCCTCGTTAATGTCTGTGGGTTACGTTTTGAAAATTTCCTTTTTACTGGACGGGCTTTTTCAGAGGTCTTATTTTTCTTTTCTTGGTATACACTCGTTCAACAGTTTCTGGTCAAAATGTAACTTTTGATGTATGCGAAGACTGACAAATGATGAACATTTACGTGCCATTGGCATGTTGGAATCTGGTAACAGACAGACTGAAGTGGCTCAAATTCTCAACGTTACTCAATCGGTGATTAGCAGGTTGTGGTCATGCTACCGTCATACAGGCAATATTGACGACAGACGTTGGTCAGGTCGTCCAAGGGCAACAACTGCTAACCAGGATTGTTGCACCCGAACCACAGCATTACAAAACAACCATCAAAGTGCCTCAAAAACTGGACAGCAGCTACACCGAGCAACAGACGTGAGAGTCAGTGGTCAGACTATCCGAAATCGCCTACACAGCTGGAATTTAGAATCGTCGGTTGATCAACGTCATGGCCAGTACTAAGTCCACACCTTTCACCAATCGAGCACGTCAGGGATATACTTGGCAGGTGCCTACGACAACGCCAACAGCCACCTACCAATGTCCAAGAACTCGCCGCTGCACTGCAGGAAGAATGGAATAACATCAGTCGTTTGGTGAGGAGTATGCCACGTCGGATCCGTGCTAGTCTCGCAAACCAAGTTATTGAGGTCTTGGACTGAATGTGGTAAATTCTCTGACTGACCGTCCATGTCCGACACCCAACTATCGCTGAAATCTTTCACCAAATGTCACAGTGCAATGCCTCAACTGTCATTTTGATGAAAATATAAATATATTTCTTCTTACATCTCACTTTTATAAAAAATCCACTACTTTTTTTTAATAATATATATATATTCCTCATGTTACACTAAGTTAAAATTCGGGCTCCCACAGTGAGCTCAAATAACTTCTAGGACTTATTTTAACAAACTTAAAGCTGACCCTCCTAAAAATGCAGTGTATCAAATATCATGAGATTCTGACTGGAAGATATGAAGCTTTTTGAATAAATCTCTTCATATTGCACCAGGTTAGAATCCAGGTACCCAGAGTGAGCACAAATATGAAGGAAGATTTTTTAATTTTTAAAAAAAATTTTGTGGGGTGCTAATAAAATTATGCCCCTTTTGGTGCCTCTGGGGGGGCATGACAACTTTATCTGAACAAACTTGAATTGACATAACATGCATATCAAAATTTGGTTCAATTCGGCTCAGTAGTTTATGAGAAGTTGATATGAAGTTCACGCCGTATGGACAATGGACAGACTGATGGACAGACTGACAGACAGAAAGTGATCACTTAAGCTCACTCTGACTTTCAGTCAAGTGAACTAAAAATAAAAACGCTTATATTCAAACAAAGACTGAAGTTACCTTCCATGATTGAGTATACATATCTTTTAAACCATTATCATACAGCAGTAGTGGAATGGTTGAAATCCACACAGGGATAGTGTTTGCACATGGATGCTTTTCTCAATCAATAATCAGTCGTTTTCGGCAAATATTCAATGAAAGAAGCATCGGGTCGTGCCCCATCCTTCATTCATTGAAAATCTGATGGCAATTCTTTTGTTTTATGTCAGAGATTCACTGTTAATGCATGCATGGAAATATTACCAACCTGTGGATTTTTACCTTTCCACGTCATCCGTTCTATACATAATAGTAAGGAGAAGCACACCTCTTTGGATTTGTTCAAGAATGCTTGATTCATCATGGGAGTAATTACTGGAAGGACACTGAAAATGTTTATTTCTGCATGCTTGTCAAATAATTACATGTTGACAAAAATGAAACAAAAATATGAAGGGAGGTAATAAATCCTGTACCCCTGCCACTTCATATTAACTTTGTGCAAGTGATGTTGCACAAGAGCAATCCCATGAGTCACTGTACATATACAGTCCAGTTGCCGTGGACTAGTCGTATTCCACATGTGGATAGTGAAGTCCACATATGCGTTTAACAGATAATAAAAATCATTATCAGCAAAATTTTAATCAATGAAGCACCAGGATGTACCCAGTACTTCATTAATTAAATTTATGATAATTAGTCTTTCGAATCTAATATTATTGCTTGGGTGGAAATATTGCCCTCCCCTGGAAAGTGACCAGTCCACAGCAACCGTACTGTATACACAAATTATACCATGAACAAAGCCAAGAACTAGTTTAGTGCAGGTGGCAGCTGTCCCCATTACTGAGGAGTCAAATTCCTGTAATAAATACCTTAAACACAAATCACCAAACAGCATGAACAATTCCTTTCCAAGCGTCAGAACATCCTGTAGTTTACGTGCTATTAACTGACTGAAAGGAGACGGCTCCACATTTTTCTTCTTGGCATCCTAAAAAGAATATTTATTGTCATCATCAACTGGACATTTAACCGATTGCCAGAATGTAGTATCAAGTATTCTTTCAAGGTGCTGCTATGTGGGTGTGTGTGTGTGTGTGTGTGTGGGGGGGGGGGGGGGGAGATAGGGATAGGGATTTGGGGTAATTTTGAAAAGGTCCACCCATGGTAGAAGTTAGGTTAAAGTTTCCTACAGTTGAAACTATAAGTCCTGTCTGTGCATTGTGCATTATTTTGAAGTAATAGCGCACCGAGTAAGAGCAGCTTTGTCCCCAAGCCAGAAAATAAGCAGGCTGTCATCTGCAAAAGGGATTTTGACTGGTGGATCTGAAGATTTTTAAAGACATTTCCTCATATTGCACAAAGTAAAAATTCAGGCTCCCTATGGGAGCCCAAATATTAACCGAGGAACTGGATTTGAACAAAATTGAATCTAGCCCCCCTAGAGATGATGTATACCAAATATGAGAGGATTCTGACTGATGAATCTGAAGAAGAAGAGTTTTAAAAGAAATTTCCTTATACTGCACTAATTTAAAATTTGGGCTCCCATAGGGAGCCAAAATATGAACCGAGGAACTCGATTTGAACAAACTTGAATCTGCCCCACCGCTCCCCCCTAGAGATGATGTATACCAAATATGAGAGGATTCTGACTGGTGAATCTGAAGAATTTGAAAGAATATTCCACGTTCTGCACCAAGTCAAAATTTGGGGCTCCAATAGGGAGCCCAAATATTAACCCAGGCACTCGATTTGAACAAACTTGAATGTGGCCCCCCCTAGAGATGATGTATACCAAACATGAAATGATTCTGACCACTGGATCTGAAGAAGATATTAATAGAAATTTCCTCATATTGCACCAAGTTAAAATTCGGGCCCCCATAGGGAGCCAAAATATTAACAAACTTTAATCTGAATCCCCCCCCCCCGCCCCATCCCCCCCCCCCCCCCCCCCCAGAGATGTTGTGTACCAAGTATGAAAAGATTCTTACTGCTGGATCTGAAGAAGAAGAGTTTTAAAAGAAATTTCCTCATACTGCACCAAGTTAAATTTTGGGCTCCCATAGGGAGCCCAAATATGAACCGAGGAACTCGATTTGAACAAACTTGAATCTGCCCCACACCTCCCCACAAGAGATGATGTAATCCAAATATGAGATGATTCTGACTAGCGAATCTGAAGAATTTGAAAGAATATTCCACGTTTTGCACCAAGTCAAAATTTGGGGCTCCAATAGAGAGCCCAAATATTAACCCAGGCACTCGATTTGAATAAACTTGAATCTGGACACCCTAGAGATGATGTGTACCAAATATGAAAAGATTCTGACCACTGGATCTGAAGAAGATTTTAAAAGAAATTTCCTCATATTACACTTAGTTAAAATTTGGGGTCCCAAAGGGAGGCCAAATATTAACCCAGTAACTCGATTTGAACAAATTTGAATTTGAGCCCCCTAGAGATGTTGAAGACCAAATACGAAAAGATTCTGAGCACTGGATCTGAAGAAGATTTTAAAAGAAATTTCCTCATATTGCACTAAGTTAAAATTTGGGTCCCCATAGAGAGCCAAAATATTAACAGAGCGACTCGATTTGAACAAACTTGAATTGACATATCAGAGGGAACATGCACACCAGATTTGGTTCAATTTGTGAGAAGTCAATAATGTAAAGTTTACGCCGGATGACGACGAACGGACGACAGAGAAAGTGATTAGTAAAGCCCCCCTTGAACTTCGCTCAGGTGAGCTAAAAAAAAACCTACCCAACGATCAATTAACAGAGAAAACTGTGGATAAACACGCGCCATCTGCTTCGATATTCATTTACTATTCTTTAAAATTTTCAGAAATTTAAATTTTATAGTAAATTTCCTTTCTTATTATATCTACCGTAATTGTTTACTACAGGCTTGCACTACAGTGGAAGACGTAACTCAGAAAATATAATCTCTATTTTGATCTTTCCCCAAGAGATTTGGGAAAGAAAAGTGGTGCAAAAACATCAAGAAAAAATAAGCCAAAACTGGGTCGAGCGCCATCGGCACATACCCAGTGGGGGACGCTCTTCTCTTAGTACAATTCCACGACTTCCATAAACCAGTGAGCAAGGCAGTCACCAATGAATCATTCTTTTGAGTCCGCCAACATAGGAGTTATGTGATCAGCGGGAGGATGGATTCTTACCCGAAATAGACGGGAGGGCCTCCATGTACACAACTGCGGAAGGTATAAGAAAGGAAATTTACTATAAAATTTAAATTTCTTATCAACCTACCCTACAATTGTTTACTACAGGCTGAATAGACAATAGGATGGAGGGAATCACAAAACCAACCCACACATAACCCAATTGCACTGGAATCGTGGACAGAGGAAGAGGTCCCTAGGCCTATCAAACCATAGCATCACAAACATTAGTAAAAGACAATGAGAGATGACGTGTATGGTTATGTGCGACGCACCGACAGAAAGGGCAGTAACAGCACAGAGCTGGAACTGACCTTGTAAGAAGCCGAATGGCTGGGGTAGACAACAGCCTGAGCAGAAAAAAGAGGGTCTGCGGTACAAAGGTCTTCTGCCTGCTCCTGGAACTGTCGCAGATAAGTGGAAAAAGTAGCATTTCTCCAGTAGGCTGCCAGCATAACATCCGACAACATGACAGAGTTAGTATAAGTCCCAAGAGGGAGACAAAACACGCACCTCGTGGCAGTTATACGATTGGTAACACAATCGCCAGTCGCTAGACAAGTGGAAGCTGCACGAATAGCAAGACAAATCCATCGAAAAATGGATTCAGGAGAGATCTTCTGTCGCCCAGGAATAAGAGACAGAAAATCGTTCCTACCCTTCCTAATGAACAGCATCCAATTGAGATAAAAGCGAATTGCATGAACCTGACAGAGCAAAGGGTGTTTACCCTCAACAGAAGGAAGAGTCCCGATACAGATAGGAGACAGAGTAGTTTATGGTATCTGATTCTTGGCCAGAAAGGAGCAATCACTGGTAAACATAACACTAGTGGGAGAGCTCTTGAAAAAGGCCAGGTCAACAGAGAAGCATGAAGCTCACTAACCCATCTGGTTGAGGCAAAGCCATCAGAAAAGCCGTCTTGTATGCGAGATAACGCAAATCCGCCTGGGATAAAGGCTCAAACGGTCCCCCTCCCCCCCCCCCCCCCCCCCCACAAGCAGCGCAGCACCCAAGAAAGATTCCATCTTGGGGTAAGCTGCAAAGTCCTAGGTTTCCGAAGCATGGACCTGTACCCTTTGATGGTAACAGCCTGGAGACCCCCAGAAGCAAACATATAGCAGAAACTCTGCAATCTGTGTGATCGAAAGAGTGACAGAAGCAACAGAGTGATCCGCACACCATCGACAGAAGACCTTCCACTTAGCCGCATAGGCTAAACCAGTGGAGTGCCTCCTTGAAGAAAAGCAACTCCCACTGCTCATCTCGAAAAAACCACTACGGTGGAGACAGGACCTGACAAAAGATATGCACGAAGGCACAATTAAGTCTGGTCGATGTGAAACCTCCTCGGGCGACCTTGGCAAAGAAGATTGTGTCGTAGATGGAGACGTGCCTGAGGTGACAGGTGTGCGATCGAAATCATTCGACAACTGCAGGTTCGTATCTTGGCTAGAACCCGAGGCAGAATCAGAACCGGCAGGAAAGTGTAGCCAACAAGATCGTTCCAAAGGAGGGACAGAGTGTCCACGGCGAAAGCCAGAGCATCTGGACACAGGGACACGAAAGTGTCCACCTGATGGGTTCCAATGGGTCGCAAAGAGATTGATGTGGGGACGACCCCAGAGATCGCAAAGCGACTGGAACACCACCATGTGGAGCATCCACTCGGTGGAAAAGAACATGCCCTGTTGGGACAGGGAGCCGGCCAGTACGTTCAGGCAACCAGGAATGTGATGAACCACCACCCCCGCGTTGACATCCTGAGCGAGCAGTAGAAGATCCCAAACCAATTCGTACATGGGAACCGAGTGCATGCCGCCCCTGGTTCCGAATGTAAGCAACCACTGCCGAATTGTTGGCCAACAGAAGGACCTGACAAGTCGAAAGGTGGGGGATCCACTGCCGGAAACTCAGAAGAGCAAGAAGCTCCTTCTGGTTGACGTGAAGAGCTGCTGGATCCAGGTCCCATAACCCATGAATATAAAGAGCTAGAGGATCCAATGTCACACCCCATCCAAGATCGCTGGCGACCGCCGTCAGAACATGATCGGTGGGGAGGGGGGGGGGGGGGGGTTCTAACGGAACTCCCTGCAGAATCCACTGAACATCTGTCCGGGGAGATGGTGCCGAGGAAGAGACTCCAGTAACTGAAGCACCAGATCCAGAGGATCGACATTCGGCCTCAAACGACTGAGCAGAAAGTGTTGGAGAGGTCCAACATGCAGCCGACTTGGAGGAATGAGATCTGTCATCGAACCGCAGAAACCGAGCAGCCGGGGAAGACTGGGACAAAGTCAGGGCAAAAGGCTGAGAAAATCACAGCCCTTGCCCGGGAAAACCGCCACCGTATCCAGCTGAGTACAGAAGCCCATCCCCAGATGACAAAACTACGGAGAAGGGACCAGATCCGACCTCTCCTCGTTGACTCTATACCCTCGTGACGAGGCCGAAGGGCATGGTCTTAAACCAGAAAACTCCAGGGTGAATGGAGCGGCGAACTGACCTGAAAGCCTCCATGCTGAACATAGGAGCAATGATAGACTGGGTCAGGATACTCAGATCGATAACCTGTCGGAGTCGGCCGTCCTTCTTCGGCAACAAGAACAGAAGGGTATAAAATCCCAGTGAATGAATGTTCCTTGTGACCTCGATCGCCCCTTTGACCGGAGATTGCCTATCGCCATGATCAAAAGTTCTCAACATGAAACGTTGAAAGGGACCTGTGTTGGAAGAGGCACTCTCGACTGAGTTGGATGCCTCAACCTTGACGAATCGAGGAGACTACTGCAGACGCCTACCCTTACCCTGTGAAAAAGCAGAAGCGGCAGCAGGAGGATCAGCCCTTGGCTTCGCAGAGGAAGCAGAAGGCTACTTGTTAGGCACTGGATGGTCCCTGCCTCCAACAGAAGGTTCATCAAGCTGACGAAGCAGCAGCTGATCTATGGAATGACATAGGGAGTCATACGGACCATCGCCACGGAACCATGGAATAGTTGCGGACCCGTCAAAGAAACAGATCGAAGAGCAGCGCACTGCCCCTCAAGAAGGCAACGGCTGTGTCCAGCACAGCGTCCCTGCGAAATAATTCCAAGTTATCCATGTTACAGGCATGCGTGTGAGAAGATGCATGAGAACCTTGGACAGCACACACAAAAGAGCCTGTACATCGTCAAACTTATCTGGGGGCAAATAAGCAGCAAAGCAGAGATGACATGATTGGAGAGAGAAAGCATTCCAGTGTCTCTCTCAATAAGCCCTGGATAGACTTTCAGAGTCTCCATCAGAAAAACAGCCGGCTTGGAAGTTGGAGTCCTGATCCAAGACCGTCAAAGTTTGGCAGACCGACGGATAGGCGGAAACGTAGGAACGATAACGCACCGGAGGCAAAAAAGTGTCAACCCTGATGAAGAACGTCGTCTTCATAGCCTTGGAACTCAGCTTGGAGTCCAAAGCTGTAAACGCTTCAACCACCTGTACAGACAGGCACGGTCGAAGATGCCCAGAAGCAGGTTGCTCCACAGGCTGTAGACACGCGACCAATGATTGCGGCCGGGCTGACACAGTCGGCTGGTTTGGCAGTTTGAGATCTGGAAGAAACCCAAACACAAAGTCAAGAGCTGCCCCCAAGGCAGAAGACTGTTGGCTCTCGACGTCAGGAATGTTGAACTCATCCCGAGTTGGAAGACACATGGCCCATCATGGGCAAACCAACCGACGCTTCCCATGGTGTAGGCCCACCAGGGGCTCAGAAAGTGAGTGGCCTGTTTCCAATCCTGGGCGGTGGCGCCACCGGGAGTGCTCGGAAACCACTCGTAGCCTTGCTGGAAGCAACGGAAAAAGCTCTTGGACAGTACTTAAGTGAGCAAGGAGAGGGCCTCCCTAAGCTCACTGACTGTATCAGCCGGTTTGACATGGGAACGAACCAACAAAGTGGCTTCACCCCTGACCCATTTAACCAGCGAAGGGTCACAATCCTCAAAAACACCCGAAGTGGGGCAATGGGCTGCAGTCAAAACATCTGAAGGCAGATGTGTATTGGGTTATGACATTCCCCAAGGATCTACAGAAAGGAAACTCAGGAGAGTCGCCGGGGACCTCTGTGGGACAGAAGGTACAGGCTGCACAAAAAGCATTGGTCCCGCAAAACTGGCCATGGGACCAGAGAGCGGGGACGGAAACGCCACAGAGCTCATGGTGACCCCACCATAAACATCCGAATCGAATGAGAAAAACTGCGGTACTCGACGGCTGAGTGACCACAGTAGAGGCAGCCCCTTCCAACTTTCCCAAGTTGAAGTCAGGGAAGGCTGAGGTCAATACCCCACATCTACACTACCAGACATCTCTGCAGACCCCTGCAGGGATAAAACTGTTGTGCTCAACGGCTGAGAGAACACAGCAGGGGGTTCAGTCGGCAGCCAATTCCGACTTTGCCGAGCAGAAGTCAGGGAAGACTGAGGCCGATACCCCACATCCACACTACAGACATCACTGCAGACTCCTGCACGGATAAGCCGAGGACGGCTGAAACGGTGACCGATGACGTTGTAGATGGAACAGCAGTAGCTGAGAGTGTTAGTTGGGAAAAAAAAAAAAACAAACTCATTTTCAGCGTTAAATGGGAGAAGAGTTGGGCTTTTGACAAGCGATTCTGCTTGAATAACAATTTCAAGGTAACAAATCCATAACATTAGGCTACTGACATTACAAAGTTTATACCTTAATTGGTAGCTGTTTGATTATGTAACTAATCCCTGGTGTTGACCGTCTCATTGAAAGATTATTGCCACTGGTTTTAATTCTTGAACAAACTACAGAAATCACACAGCATTTGATTTCACTGGAAAGCCGTCTCGCTAAATTTTAAATTTGTTTTGCACAGTTTCACTGAATTTAAGCCATTATCGGAGTGGAATTCACACTCGGCAGGTGTTTCCAAATCCTCGCAACATACATGCACTGTTTCTTAGTTTGCACCAGGCAACTGGACATCCTCAGCCATAATATACATATATATATATATAAGTTATCTATGCATTTAAGATCATGTTCGATTCAGTTTATTTGAATGGGCCGATATGCATAGGAGCAAAATTTTGAGAAATGAAGAGAACATCTGACTTCCCATGCACGTGTTTGAAATTTGTGAAAAACTTTTCCCTCATGAAAAACACACTTCTTGGTGTTTTCTGTCAAACGATATTGTGGAATAAATAGTTGAAACACACATTGTTCATTGTTTTGTTATTTGGGTATGCTTTCCTTTAACCCTTTACCTAACCTGAAAAGCAGACGACACTTGCAAAAATAATTCTTGAATAACTAATTTTTTTCATTTTTTGTCTCAAAAACATAGGTTACGACCCCTCGTTGGAACGAGCTCGACGAGCTCGTTCCAACGAGGGGTCATAACCTATGTTTTTGAGACAAAAATGAAAAAAATAATGAAAATTAATTGGCGATTTTTTAGAATAGCACTGGCCGGCTTTGGCCGTTACGTTAGGTAAAGGGTTAAGCATTTAACACACTACATGTAAGTACAGAATATCAAACCGCCAACATGGTCGCTTTTCTGGTGAGCGGATGCACAAACCACAATACTGCCTTTGGAGTGCTCCACGGATAAATTGCCTATGATTGGTTAAAAATAAAAATGATGTTGGTCATTTTTTTAATCAATATTTAATTATTTTAACCCCACAATCAGTGGAAGACTGCACTTGCCTGTTGATAAATTCTGTTATTTGAACAAGATATTCAATTCCACTGATGTCAATATACCACAATCTGGGATCCATACAATGACAGAGTCTGAGCTATTAAATTTAAGCCTTTATTCAAGTGATAATCAGTAGAGTGGGGATGGGGGTGTCATAGACCTGGGCTCACACCTTTATTCAGTGATGAATGACACCTTACATAACATTAATTGCATGTCCATTGTACTAAACTATCTTTACATATTGGAGTCCTGGGATATCGTCCCAAGCCAACTGGTGGATCTGAAGAAGATTTTTAAAGATTATTCCCCATATTGCACCAAGTTAATATTCAGGATCCCACCGGGAGCTCAAATATTAAGAAATTTTCTCATATTGCACAGAGTTAGAATTTGGGCTCCAATAAAGAGCCCAAATATTCATCCAGGGATCCCATTTGAACAAACTTGAATCTAACCCCCCTCCCTCTAAAGATGCTGCATACCAAATATCAAAAGAATCTGACTGGTGGATCTGAAGAAGATTTTTCAAAAATATCCCTCATATTCCACCAAGTTAATAATTTGGCTCCCATAGGAAGCCCAAACAGTAACCCAGGGACACTATTTGAACAAATTCAAATCTTACACCTTTAGAGATGTCATATACCAAATATGAATGGATTCTCACTAGTGGGTCTGAAAAGGAAGATTTTTTAAGAAATTTTCTCATACTGCACGGAGTTAAAATTTGGGCTCCAATAAAGAGCCCAAATATTCATCCTGGGATCCCATTTGAATAAACTTGAATCTAACCACCCCCACTCCCAAGAGACTATATATAAAAAGAATCTGACTGGTGGATCTGAAGAAGATTTTTAAAGATTATTCCCCATATTATATTACACCAAGTTAATATTCAAGCTCCCATAGCGCCCAAAGTTAATTATTTGGGCTCCTGTGTCGAACCGAGGGGCTCGGATTTGAACAAACTTGTATTTGACCGTCCTATGGATGCTGTATACCAAATATCAAAGATTCTGATCAGCAGTTCTGAAGTAAAAATTTTTTTCAATTTCTGCAAATATGCCGACTCATCATTTTTTCCAACGCCCCTACAGAGAGAACACCCTGACACAACCGATAGCCATTTTTTTTTTTAATCCATTCTACTGGGCAAAAGGATGCTTCATACCAAATAACAGTTCTGTTCCATGTAGTTTGGGAAATATGGGCATTTGAATTTTGTCCTATTTTTAGCCCTGGGTACTCACGGTAGAGCTGGGCGATGTACCAAATGTTTGGTACGGTTTCGATATTTCTTTGATATCAAATATCGTACCAAATGCAAATGAACTTTACCCAAAATTTCGATATTTAGATTTTGTGCAAGCCAATCGGGGTTAAGGTGGGAATTCCTGATAACGTGCTAAAAACATGGCAGAACGCATGTCTGTAAAGGAAGGAATTGACAAGAAGTCTTGCAGGTGTGAACTTTGTAATTGCATTAACAGCCAACATGACCAATTTACGGTCTCACATTCACAATCATCACAAAAAAAAGATTTCAATTTTCTTTAAAAAATTATCTTGGTCTGATATTATTTACGCTAAAACCAACTTATACTTCGGCCACAATGTGTGAGAAAAGAACAGTTATGAACTTAAGACAACCCGTGACCATGTGCTCGCTGTCAGAACGTCAGTTACGCTTGTCGACCTTCGGGGTCATGACATAGGGTTAAAACTTATGAGGTGAAGTTCAGAGTATCAGACCTTTAGATCAGTCTAATTTGGGCACAACAGCAAATATGGATGTGGCATGCATGGTTGGAGAAAAAGCAGAGTTATTTTTTTTCTTCGTCTTGGCATGCGTTATAGGTTTTAGGTACCCGGTCTTAAAATGCTAGTTCACAACCCCTTGTTATCGGTCTTCGCCATTATCACTGGTTCCCTCCCACCACCCTTTGACGTAAGTTTACTCGACTAACTCAAGAAGGCTTGCTTCTTAGTTTCCCAGTGTCGAGCCAAAGATCTATTTGAATGTAAATTACCCAAGGCGTTTACTGAGAAATGACACAAACATGAATGTTATAGATCTCAAGCTGTAAGTGCATGATCATATGGAATTCGCCACAGAAAAGCAATCACCGTTGACAGTGTCATATACGACAATGTCGACGCCGACTGCTTTTCTATGGTGAACTCTGTGGGTTTTTTAAAAAAATTTATTTATCTGTTGCATTGTTCGATTCAAAGGTAAGCGCTAAGCTATATTGCAAGCATCAGGAAAACCTGGACAAACTATATATTGCCAAAACACTGCAAAACTTGGGAAAAACTTTTTAACTCCACATAATTTGGGTGCAATTATCTTTTTTGGGCACAGCGTTTACCGTCGTTAGTTGGGAAGAATTTAAAGGCCTGCAGAGTACACAATTTCAGCATGCATGATCTGATACCCATATCGATGCTGAAATCGAAGTATTTTCTATTCTATGAAAATATCGATATCGAATACTGAATTTCAATATCACCCAGCTCTAACCCACGGGGCTACAAAAAAAAATGTTGGGCATCAATCAAGTACTTTGGACCCACTCAGACGACATGCCAAATTTGGTTCAAATCGGCCCATCGGTTCTTCAAATTTTGGGCACAGTCTAAAATGGATATGTGCCCACAAAGAGCCCAAATATTGATCTACCAACTTCCCTTGAACAAACTTTAATCTTCAAGACCAAAGAGTGTTCCATACCATATATCAAAGCAATCTCTCTGGTGGTTCATAAGATTTTTAAAGATTTTTTGGCTTTGGCATCATTGACCAGAGCCCGAATAAGTTAATAAGGCAGCCACTTCATTCGAACAAAATAGAAAGGGTATACTACAGGGATGGTTTATGCAATATATGTTTGAATTTGGTTGAATGGCTGTGAAGAAGAAGCCAAGTTTTCAAAGGTTAACAGACGACAGACAACGGACGCCAAATGATGGCAATAGCTCGCACTGACGCAGTCAGGCGAGCTAATAAAAAACCTTAAGGGGCTATATAAGTAATGAAATTTTGTTTATTTTGAAACTCCCACCTCTGATATTCCGTTGGCCAAAGAAAAAAAATGTTTTAAGCAATCGACTCTAGAAATTTTATCGGGCTTTCAAAAATCGCGACATAAACCCCAAAAATCGCTAAATCGGTACAGATTTTACAGAGTACGTTTCTCCATTGAAGCAGAACCTGTTCATGTCAACAATCTTGGCTTTAATAAAAAAGAAATGCCCTCATTCAGGCAAAATGAATAATTTTAAGTAATAGCACAGCAAATCACCACATAATTAAATCTGATGCACGGTCGTGTATCACGATTTCTGCAGTGCATAATTGTAGTGCACAAAGCCTGATTGTTATTGAGAACTTGTAATAGGCATTCAACAGTAATTAAGTCACACCTTCTACTGACATAAGGTGGCAATTAAATACTAGAATGCAGATACTCAGAGGACGAAATGATGTTCATTCATCTGTTTTCTCCCCTTTTATCAATTCATTTTGCGACAATACAAGAAGTATTTAAAAACGCGCATTGCGTTATTTTCGTTTTCACAGATTGACGAGAAGATCATGCAGGTTGATTCAAGACTGCTAAACTTTGAGATGGCAGAAGTAATGACGTTTTCATTTCGAGAATTTTTAGCCTACCATCAATCGCAGCCGTTCTTATGAAGGAACTATGGGAGAGGCAAGCATGGCTGAAACAAAGAACGCTCTCCACGGAATTCTGAACTGACAGTGTATCGAAAGTGTTGCGAGAAAATTACGAATTTGGATTGCTCAGCTATTAATAAAGAAAGTTTCAATTTCAAGAGACAGTTGGTGTTCTGTAAAAAAAAATATGCATTTGGGTGAAAGCTTAACAAGAAATTAATTATTCACTGGCAATTATGAAAATCAGATCAACAGAACTCCCCCCCCCCCCTCCACCACCACACACACACTCCCTTCCCACACCCTCAAGATCTCATACATGTGTATCCATACATAGAGGGAAGCATGGGTAGCAAACTGCCAATTCCCCAGACACCACAACCCTTCCTCCCTGCCGCTAGCTCCGTTTTTTTAAGTAAAATGTTTAAAAAGTATTCTAAAGTTGTGTGGGTGGCAAATGTCAATGAGGTAGACAGGGTTAACATTATTAGTTATAAAGGAACAGCTTTTTGGGGTGAATTGATGTTCTGATGCAGTACATTTGATAGGTGAATAATGTCGTGGGGAAGCATTGCCAAATGACTGACAGACCGATCAGGACTATTTAAAACGTGCTCTAGCCTCGGAGCCTATTTTTTCAATTCATGCGCCAGATTTCACTTTACGGAGTCAAACTGCTGTTTGTAACACACACTGCAAGTATGTAATAGCTCTCATCATTTTCATTTAGTACACTATAGCAAACATTAATCTTCACTGTGGTTTCTGATCAAGTCTTGGCTGCCTATTTAGGCAGCCAAGACTTGATCAGAAACCACAGTGAAGATTAATGCTTGGTAATTAAGACTTGACGTATTAACTTAAGCACTCTACAACAATGATAAAAGATAATCATATATATAATACATGTAAGAGTGTCTCTCTCGATTATCCATCAACAGAATATCAAAATATGATCTGAGAAGTTACGCGCCAACTGAGAAGCCTATTTCTGAGATTTAAGAGCCAGGTCCTGATGTTTCAGAACCAAATACGCACTGGCGCATGCCCAGGGCGGTCCATGACTGAGAACAATCAAAAGCCCGTAACAACTATTTATGCATGAAAAATATCTAAAAGAACATATTAGAAAACTTTGTTTTGTGAAAGCGTGAACATTGTGGACAAGTTTCTCATCCATACCATGACATGCTGTTTGAGAAGTTGAGACATGATTACAGACTTTCTCAGTTTTGTACCGCAGACGACTCGACCTATCATTCACATGAATTCAACATTCACAGGCACTGTGACTGACTGTACTTTTGTCTTTTGATTGTGGATATCTTGTAACCTGTCTGAAATCCATCCACGGTACATGGTGAATGCTTTGGTACAGAAACACCAGCAAAGTGGAATTTCCAGGCAGGCTGGATTGTGTTTAACATGTGAAAGAAACATTCTCAACTTCAAGTGAGCCTCGAACCAATATAAAAAGCCCAATCCACTGAGCCATACAGTTAAAACTAGAAGTCCCGTCAAGAAATGTGCACAAATAGCACGTCGATATGCAGGTTAATCTATGCGTTATGACCATAGTAGGGCTATCAAATTCTGTACATATGGCCTATGCACAAGCAACTTTTCAGCCAATGGACCTCCGGGTAACCCGGAGGTCCATTGGCAGAAACATTTCCTGTGTTTGCTATGAGTAAACCAGGAGACCCTGCTGTGCTTTGGATGCCATTTGATATGGCATCTGAGCGCAATTCCTATGCGCTATTAAGCCTAGATAAGCGCACATTTCGTGACAGGACTTCTAGTTTTAACTGTACGGTGTGTTCCTTGTGCTTGCTTTGTCAAAGAAACAGAGTATATCATTTGGGTGGATATTGCCCCCATTGGGTGATTTCTCATGTATTGGTATGTCCAGCTAAATTATTCATTTCAAACTTTAAAAAAACAATAAAATGAAAGTGTCAATGACACTGTAGCTAAACTTGTCAAGACATGTACATGTATAGTATGTGACACATCAATGCAGTCCTTTGATTTTGAGGCGCGCTATGGCGCTTGCGCACCATGGCGCACGCAGATTTCAAAACCAGCGAGCGATCAAAAACGCGCCTCGAAAATCTTGCTCAAGTCGGCGCGTTAATTTCATTCCAATATTATCACACTGACCCGACATCAAAGCAGCAGTTAACGCTTTGAAGTTTGACGGTTTTTTGAAGATCATCTTGAATATGCGTGTAACTGTACTAACGCGTGAGTACAATACATGTACAGTAACTGTAATATACATTATGTTGGAACAAGTTACAACTGGGTCTGCCATATAACCATCAGAGAATGACATGTTCAATTTGAACATGCCATTCTCTGATGGGTACATATCGTATTATCCGCTCGTCAGATTCAGTCATCTGGTCATGATACCGTCAAGTTATCAATTCATGACTGATGAGCGGACGGGACCATATATAACCATCAGAGAATGACATGTTCAATTTGAACATGCCATTCTCTGATGGGTACATATCGTATTATCCGCTCGTCAGATTCAGTCATCTGGTCATGATACCGTCAAGTTATCAATTCATGACTGATGAGTGGACGGGACCATATATAACCATCAGAGAATGACATGTTCAATTTGAACATGCCATTCTCTGATGGGTACATATCGTATTATCCGCTCGTCAGATTCAGTCATCTGGCCATAAGACCGTCACTACACAAGTTAAGTTCGTTTGTCAACTTTTGAATGAAGTGTTTCAGAGGCGTGGCCAATCGCCATCAGTGCCATCTTGTCAGTTTTAGTTGAATTGACTGTTGCAAAATCTGTTACGCAGAGAATGAAAGAAAGCATCGGACGTACATGTAGGTGTGTCCAATATGTCAATCAGAGTGGCGTCATCAAGTTTCAACTGTGTCAATGTGACTGGATCATCATCATGCAGTGGGAAATTCCATTTTGAATCTGGAATACCGTGAGACCTGTTTTCTTGTGTGCAACTGGATTACAATGTTATTCTTAAGATTAGATAATTTGCTGGGAAAATACTTCTCGAAGTCTAGTTGAACCTGAAAATTATGTGCGCGGCTTTAAAGTTTATTGGATAAGTAGAGTTTGACTTTGTACAAATCTCAGTTGAATTACACAGTACTTTTTCTTTTTGGCGGCCGAAAATCCCCGAAAAGGCGAAATGAGAAACAAAATGTCAAGGTAACTTAAGTTTTCTTAAATTTCTTAAACTTTATGGACAAAATCAATGCATGATAATATTACATCTGGAAATTGGCGTGTTGACTTACAAGACTCGCTTTTTGGTGGGACCGATACACCAGGGAATGGATGGGAAACGCTAGTAACCTGTCCGGTTACCTGACAGGTCACTATCGTTTCACTTCCATTTTCTGATATTATATGTTGCGCGCCCCACAAAAAGTGCACGCCTGAATCCCAAAAGCAGCGAGCAACTAAATGCACCCCTAGGTTTTTCAAAATCGAAGGACTGATCAATGACAAACATCCACGTAATGACCTGATAACAAAGGTACATATAAAGTATTGTAACGGTCTGTGCATAAATACTGACAGTAGCCCGTAACAAATGTATAGGCAAAGTATTGTAAAGGTTGGTGACAGTCAGATGCTAAACTAGAAAAGAAATCTTTGAGTCACAGAGTGGGTCTGACTGAACCCAAAAATATTTGTTCTCATAGCACAGTGATAACAAAGGCACCCCAAAACACACTCATTCCTGTCCCAAGTTGAAAGCAAAGGTACCCAAGAAGTTTCGTGAAGATCAGTTCATAAATACGAGCTGTATAGAAGTTGTGACAAAAAACTGATTGGACCTAATTTCGGGACAAAATGGCCACTGGCAGCCATCTCGAATTTTGGACCGCACTCAAACACTCGCTCTCGTCCCAAGGTGATAACAAAGGTACCCAAGAAGTTTCGTGAAGATCGGTTGATAATTACAGCCTCTAGCCCGAGCCGTATTGACATGTGCACTTACAGTGGATAAGTAGCACTAAATAAATCAAAATCCATCTAATTTGCATAATTTCTGCATGAGAAAAAAACCCGTACTGTATGTGATGTATTCCATTTTACTAAACATTCATACAAAAATTTATTCAAATCAGAACTTTCATACAGAAGTTCTGTACAAAAGACTGATTGCACTAATTTTGGTACAAAATGGCTGCTGGTGGCCATCTTGAATTTCGGACCACACCCAAAAACACACGTTCTCATCCCACAGTGATAACAAAGGTACCCACGAAGTTTCTTAAAGATTGGTTCATAAATAAGGCCTGAGCCGTATAGAAGTTGTGTACAAAAAATCGATTAGACCTAATTTCGGTACAAAATGGCCACTGGCAGCCATCTTGAATTTTGGACCGCAGTCAGAAACACTTGTTCTCGTCCCAAGGTGATAACAGAGGTACCCAAGAAGTTTCGTGAAGATCGGTTGATAAATACAGCCTCTAGCCCGAGCCGTATTGACATGTGTACTTACTGTGTGCAAGTAGCACTGAAAAAATCAAAGTTCATCTAATTTGCATCATTTCTGCATGAGATAAAAACCTGTATTATATGTGATGTATCCCATGGTACTGAACATTCACACAAAAAATGTTTCAAATCAGCGCTTTCATATGGAAGTTCTGTGCAAAAATCTGATTGCACCTAATTTTAAAATTGTACAAAATGGCTGCCATCGGCCATCTTGAATTTCAGACCGCACCCAAAAACACTCGTTCTCGTCCCACGGTGATACCAAAGGTACCCAAGAAGTTTCGTAAAGATCGGTTTATAAATATGGCCTCTGGCCCGAGCCGTAATGGCATTTGCACTTACAGTGCTGAAAGTAACACTAAATACATCAAAGTTAGTCTAATTTGCATAATTTACGTACGAGAAAAAACCTGTATTATGTGATGTATCCAATAGTACTAAGCATTCATACAAAAAATTATTCAAATCAGCGCTTTCATATGGAAGTTCTGTGCAAAAATCTGATTTCACCTAAGTCTGTACAAAACTTGAATTTCGGATCGGACCCCAAAACACTTGTTCTCGATCCACGGTCATAACAAAGGTACCCAAGAAGTTTTGTAAAGATCGGTTCATAAATACGGCCTCCAGCCCGAGCCGTATTGAATAGTTGATGGGCAGACGGACAGATGGCCAGACGAATAGACGGACAGACAGCCGACTGGCCATGGCATAAGCTGAAATTTGGCTTCGCCAAAGTTGAGCTAAAAAAAGGCCTACCGACCATATTTTTTTCTGTCATGTAACCCAAACCACAAAAATAATCATTTTTGGCCTTAGATTCAAATTCAATATGCATAAACAATACATCAAAATGAAGGTTGAAAGGGATAGAACACAAAGAATATATGAAATCAACTCCGAGTTGACAGCAGGCACCACTGGTTCCTGAACATCTGCTACGTATTCGTACCAGAACTGGTAATATAATACTCTTTCCTGAGAACAACTTGTGGTCGAATGTGTTTCACATATCCAAGATCAAAACTACGCATTCAAAACACTTTGGGAAGCAGAAATTGAAATGCATTTGGGAATAGGACAAAACTGTCTGCATTTTTATTGAAGATGGATTCCATGTTCCACAGACATGCACAAATCACTTGATACCATAAATTTCCATAAAAAACAATCTTAGACATTTCATCAGGTGTCATGACCTGTAGACTGTTCAAGGTTTTCGGCCTTCGGGCCCCTCACTCAGAAGCCGTCACAGTTGACCAATCACGACCAAAAGGGGATGTCATCATCTAGGCATTATATGGAGTCAAACTAACAGGTTACAATGAAATCCTTCCATAAATATGACCTATAGACTATGCTAAAGGCTTTGGGGTTTTGGGCTCGGGCAGCCAACAAGGCTGAATGATCGTGACCAAAAGGGGACGTTATCATCTAGACATTATTTGGAGTCATCCTACCAAGTTACAATGAAATCCCTGCATAAATATCACCTGTAGACTGTGCTAAAGGTTTTTGGGCTTCAGGCCCCTGTAGCTGTCACAGTTGCCCAATCGTGTCCAAAAGGGGACGTTCTCATCTAGACATTATATGAAGTCAAACCTACCAAGTTAGAATGAAATCCCTTCATAAATATGACCTTCGACTGTGCTAAAGGTATTCGGGCTTCGGGCTCTGGCAGCCATAATGGTTGAATGATTGCAACCAAAAGGGGACATTCTCATCTGGAGTGATCCTACGAAGTTACAATGAAATCCCTTCATAAATATGACCTGTAGACTGTGCTCAAGATTTTCGGGCTTCGGGCACCTATGGTCATCACAGTTGACCAATCACGACCAAAAGGGGATGTCATCATCTAGGCATTATATGGAGTCAACCTAACAAGTTACAATGAAATCCTTCCATAAATACGACCTATAGACTATGCTAAAGGTCTTTGGGCTCGGGCAGCCATAAAGGCTGAATGATCGTGACCAAGGGGGGATGTTCTCATCCAGACATTATTTGGAGTCATCCTATCAAGCTACAATGAAATCCCTTCATAATTATGACCTGTAGACTGTTCTAAAGGTTTCGGGCTTCGGGCCCATGTAGCCGTCACAGTTGCCCAATCGTGTCCAAAAGAGGACATTCTCATCTAGACATTATATGAAGTCAACCTACCAAGTTACAATGAAATCGCTTCATAAATATGTCCTGTAGACTGTGCTAAAGGTTTTTGGGCTTCAGGCTTGGGCAACCATCATGGTTGAATGATCGCAACCAAAGGGGACAATCTCATCTGGGCGTCATCTGGAGTGATCCTACGAAGTTACACTGAAATCCCTTTATAAATATGACATGTAGACTGTGCTAAAGGTTTTCAGGCTTCGGGCAACTGCAGCAATCACAGTTGACCAATCACGACCAAAAGGGGATGTCATCATCTAGGCATTATATGGAGTCAAACTAACAGGTTACAATGAAATCCTTCCATAAATATGACCTATAGACTATGCTAAAGGCTTTGGGGTTTTGGGCTCGGGCAGCCATCAAGGCTGAATGATCGTGACCAAAAGGGGACGTTATCATCTAGACATTATTTGGAGTCATCCTACCAAGTTACAATGAAATCCCTTCATAAATATCACCTGTAGACTGTGCTAAAGGTTTTTGGGCTTCAGGCTCCTGTAGCTGTCACAGTTGCCCAATCGTGTCCAAAAGGGGACGTTCTCATCTAGACATTATATGAAGTCAAACCTAACAAGTTAGAATGAAATCCCTTCATAAATATGACCTTAGACTGTGCTAAAGGTATTCGGGCTTCGGGCTCGGGCAGCCATAATGGTTGAATGATTGCAACCAAAAGGGGACATTCTCATCTGGAGTGATCCTACGAAGTTACAATGAAATCCCTTCATAAATATGACCTGTAGACTGTGCTCAAGATTTTCGGGCTTCGGGCACCTCTAGTCATCACAGTTGACCAATCACGACCAAAAGGGGATGTCATCATCTAGGCATTATATGGAGTCAACCTAACAAGTTACAATGAAATCCTTCCATAAATACGACCTTTTGACTATGCTAAAGGTCTTTGGGCTCGGGCAGCCATAAAGGCTGAATGATCGTGACCAAAAGGGGATGTTCTCATCCAGACATTATTTGGAGTCATCCTATCAAGCTACAATGAAATCCCTTCATAATTATGACCTGTGGACTGTTCTAAAGGTTTCGGGCTTCGGGCCCCTGTAGCCGTCACAGTTGCCCAATCGTGTCCAAAAGAGGACATTCTCATCTAGACATTATATGAGGTCAACCTACCAAGTTACAATGAAATCCCTTCATAAATATGACCTGTAGACTGTGCTAAAGGTTTTTGGGCTTTGGGCGGGGGCAGACATCATGGCTGAATGATCGCAACCAAAGGGGACAATCTCATCTGGAGGGAACCTACGAAGTTACACTTAAATCCCTTTATAAATATGACCTGTAGACTGCGCTAAAGGTTTTCAGGCTTCGGGCACCTGTAGCCATCACAGTTGACCAATCACGACCAAAAGGGGATGTCATCATCTGGGCATTATATGGAGTCAACCTAACAGGTTACAATGAAATCCTTCCATAAATATGACCTTTTGCCTATGCTAAAGGTTTTTGGGCTTGGGCACCCATCAAGGCTGAATGATCGCGATCAAAATGGGACGTTCTCATCGGGACATTATTTGGAGTCATCCTGCCATGTTACAATGAAATCCCTTCATAAATATGACCTGTAGACTGTGCTAAAGGTTTTCGGGCTTCAGGCCCCTGTAGCAGTCACAGTTGCCCAACCAGGACCAAAAGGGGACTTTCTCATCTATACATTACATGAAGTCAACCCACCAAGTTACAATGAAATTCCTCAATAAATATGACCTGTAGACTGTGCTAAAGGTTTTCGGGTTTTGGGCTCGGGCAGTCGTCACACTTGGCAGATCCTGCCCAAATGGGGAAATTCTCAATCTAGACATCATAAAGAGTCATCTTACCAAGTTACAATGAAATCCCTCCATATTAAACATGACCTGCAGACTGTGCTAAAAGTTTTTGGGTTTTGGGCTTGGGCAGCCATCACGGTTGACAGATCATGCCCAAAAGGGGACATTCTCATCTAGGCATTATACAGAGGCATCCTACCAAGTTAAAATGAAATCCCTTCATAAATATGACCTGTAGACTGTGCTAATGGTTTTCGGGTTTTGGGCTCGGGCAGCCATACCGGTTGACCGATAGCGACCAAAAGGGGACGTTCTCATCTACACATGACCCCAAACCTGCATATGAAATTTCGTGACGATCAGACAAGAACTGCGGCGTGCAGCCCGTGCTAAAGGAAAATGTGAACAGACTAACAGACTTCCGCACGTGTGATGGCAATAGCTTATCTTGACTATGTCAAGTTAAGCTAAAAATTGGGAAAAACAGTGAAAAGGAGTGCCAGATGTATAACTTGCACAGGGTGGAGACCCTGGAACACTTTCTTCTAGAATGCCCAGATTACCGGTCTAAAAAGGATACGATTCACTGGGAGTATAATGGGTCAGTGGGATGGGAGAATGAAGGACATGTGGTTAGTGAGAGTCTCAAAGGAAAGGGTTAATATGCTAATCAGAGAGATTGGGAAGAATGGGGCAAGGATGTCATGAAGCAGTTCGTCTCAAGGTGCTGGGAGGAGAGAAGAAGTGTGGGAATAGGGAGGCAGTTGGGAGTACAGGGTAACCAAGGCCTTCTCATCCGAGAACTGCGACAAATCGGCGGCCGGCCAAAGTGTTATTACACTAAAAGTGCATAAGTAATGAAATTTTGTTTATTTTGAAGTTTCCACCTCTCATATTCCTTAAATTCAAATTAAATATACACAATTTATACATCAAAATGAAGGTTGAGATGTGTAGAACTTGAAACACATGTGTAATCAACTCATGGAGTAAGTCCGAGTTGACAGCAGGCACCACTGGTTCCTGGAAGTCTGCAACCATTTTCGTACCAGAACTGATAATAAAATAATATTTTCGAATATTCAAAACACTTTCGAATGCAGCGATAGGACTGCATTTGTGAAAAGGACAACACTATCTGCATTTTTGATTAACGATGGATTCCATGTTCAACGGACATGCGGATATCACTCAATACCATGAATTTCCATAAAAAACAAAATCGTAAGAAATTTCACCAGGTGTCATGATACCTTGCATTGAATATGGCAACTTTGCAATCTATATATAATGATAGAATGCTGTATTATGGCGATCTTTCTCATTATTTGATTTTAGACAGCATTGTTTTTTGATGCTTTTCCTGTCCGATGAGGTACATGAACATGAAAATCACGAGATAGAGCATCAGTCGAAGAAATTGGGGAAAAGACTGACATCAGATAATAAAACTTAAGAATATAATGTCTGAAATGAGCAGCATATATACAAATGATTGGCAAAACCTAACTTTATCTATATATTTGTGCAATCATGGTGTAGCAATGTATGCTGAAAGTGATATCAAATACGAATAAGTATGTGCCTTCATTTATAGAATTTTCTAATAAAAAGTCTGTTCAGTGTGATAATAGTAAATGAAAGTGTCAATGACACTGTAGCTCAACTTGTCAAGACAAAGACATGTACATGTATAGTATGTGACACAGCAATGACAAACATCTAGGTAATCACCTGATAACAAAGGTACATATAAAGTATTGTAACGGTCTGTACATAAATACTGACTGTTGCCTGTAACAAATGTATAGGTAAAGTATTGTAAAGGTGGGTGACAGTCAGATGCTAAACTAGAAAAGAAATCTTAGTCCCAGAGTGGGTCTGACTGAACCCCAAAATATTTGTTCTCATAGCACAGTGATAACAAAGGCACCCCAAAACACACTCATTCCTGTCCCAAGGTGAAAACAAAGGTACCCAAGAAGTTTCGTGAAGATCAGTTCACAAATATGAGCTGTGTAAATGATGTGACAAAAAACTGATTGGACCTAATTTCGGTACAAAATGGCCACTGGCAGCCATCTTGAATTCTGGACTGCACCAAGAAACACTCGTTCTCGTCCCAAGGAGATAACAAAGGAACCCAAGAAGTTTTGTGAAGATCGGTTCATAAATACAGCCTCTAGCCCGAGCCGTATTGACATGTGCACTTACAGTGTATAAGTTGCACTGAATGAATCAAAGTTCATCTAATTTGCATAATTTCTGCACGAGAAAAAAACCCGTACTATATGTGATGTATTCCATGTTACTAAACATTCATACAAAAATATATTCAAATCAGAACTTTCATACAGAAGTTCTGCACAAAAGACTGATTGCACTAATTTTGGTACAAAATGGCTGCTGGTGGCCATCTTGAATTTTGGACCACACCCAAAAACACTCGTTCTCGTCCCACGGTGATAACAAAGGTACCCAAGGAATTTCGTAAAGATCGGTTCATAAATACGGCCTCTAGCCTGAGCCGTATATAGAAGTTGTGTACAAAAAACTGATTAGACCAAATTTCGGTACAAAATGGCCACTGGCAGCCATCTTGAATTTTGGACCGCACCCAGAAACACTTGTTCTCGTCCCAAGGTGATAACAAAGGTACCCAAGACGTTTTGTGAAGATCGGCTCATAAATACAGACTCTAGCCCGAGCTGTATTGACATGTGTACTTACTGTGTGTAAGTAGCACTGAAAAAATCAAAGTTCATCTAATTTGCATAATTTCTGCACGAGAAAAAAACCTGTATTATATGTGATGTATCCCATGGTAATAAACATTCACACAAAAAATTATTCAAATCAGCGCTTTCATATGGAAGTTCTGTGCAAAAATCTGATTGCACCAAATTTTGTACAAAATGGCTGCCATCGGCCATCTTGAATTTCGGACCCGACCCAAAAACACTCGTTCTCGTCCCACGGTGATAACAAAGGTACCCAAGGAATTTCGTAAAGATCGGTTCATAAATACGGCCTCTAGCCCGAGCCGTATTGGCATTTGCACTTACAGTGCTGAAAGTAACACCAAAAAACATCAAAGTTAGTCTAATTTGCATAATTTACGCACGAGAAAAAACCCCGTATTATATGTGATGTATCCCATGGTACTAAACATTCATACAAAAAATTATTCAAATCATAGCTTTCATATGGATGTTCTGTACAAAAAACAGATTTCTGCATCGTCGGTACAAAATGGCGGCTGGCAGCCATCTTGAATTTCGGACCAAACCCAAAAACGCTCGTTCTCGTCCCACGGTCATAACAAAGGTACCCAAGAAGTTTCGTAAAGATCGGTTCATAAATACGGCCTCTAGCACGAGCCATAGCAGCTTGGCGCTTACAGCTCTGAAAGTAACACTAAATAAATCAAAGTCAGTCTAATTTGTATAATTTACGCACGAGAAAAAAACCCGTATTATATGTGATGTATCCCATGGTACTAAACATTTATACAAAACTTTATTCAAATCAGAACTTTCATACAGAAGTTCTGTACAAAAAACTGATTTTTGCATCGTCGGTACAAAATGGCCGCTGGCAGCCATCTTGAATTTCGGACCACACCTAAAAACACTCGTTCCCGTCCCAGGGTCATAAAGGTACACAAGAAGTTTCGTAAAGATCGGTTCATAAATACGACCTCTAGCCCGAGCCATAGCCAATTGTTGACGTACGGACAGACGGACAGACGGACGGACGGACGGACGGACGGACGGACGGATGGACGGACAGACGGACGACGGGCCATGACAATAGCTCAAATTTGACTTCGTCAAAGTTGAGCTAAAAATGACTTTTCTTGGTTTTTTTGCTTATTACTAGTCTTTCCGTTTTAGGACTTTTTTGGTTCATCTTAGCCATGTAAATAACCTATTTTAACTGGACTGGAACTAACCTCAATTTTTTTAATATTTGTCGAATCGAAATCCTTCCGACCATTGAATTCCGATACATTTATGTTTGATACCGTGACTTTTGAATACTCTCGTGGAACTTGGGATGTTCACTACTTTTTCCCCACAATTTAACCTGTAGGGAACGGAGTCTACAGTCTCTGACAGAAGCACTATTTTTCTTTTGTATGGTCCTTGATCATAAGAATGATCAATCTGAAACGAAAGTGAAAGAAGATACTCAATATAAGAAATAAACTGAAGGATGTTTGAGATTCAAAGAAAAGCTTTAAACGAAACACGACTAACTCCATTTCTATATCGAAGGTGTTTATTGACCTTTTCACCCAATATGAGCTATGCCAATTCTACCATTCTTTATCTTTGCCCTTGTTGTTGCCAAACTGCAACACATTGGGCCATGGTTAAGTTTTTCAGTATAAACACACAATGTGCTGTACCATTTTGGACACAATAAAAAGTATGTTTGAGATATCAGTCCACGGTATTCATAGTATTGTGAGAATGCGTTTCAAAGTGGCCACTCACAGTTACTGCCTGGTGATCCCACCTGGTGGTCATCCAAATGGACACTAATTGAGATTTCAAAAATTGAAGTGCAATGAATGAGACCGCGGACTACGTTGTGGTTATTCTCTCATATTTGTTTTGTTATTTACAATACATCCATATTCTCAAAACAAATAACTGACTTCTATTGAAAAGTGGCAGGATTCAGAAAAGTAAATTAGATTGTGTGATGGTTGAACCATTTGATTTTGACAATTCTCATCCAAAAACATTGAATGACAACTTTTTCTTCTTTAAATTCCATTGTATGTGACCGAATAGCTCTGAAGCTTTGCTCCTTGTAACCAGTAATAATATAATTTTGATTTACAATTTTGTTTATCTTTAACTCTGATATTTCAAACTAATTTAATAAATGTATATTTGTTTGTGTCATGGAAATGCTGAGTCATTGTATACTGTGGTGACACAACTCTTTCCCAAGGGTAAAATTGACCTGGCAACCAATTGCTAAGTTTCTGGGTTAATTAGAAACGCAGACAGGACATAAACATTTGTGTATGCATGTCTACTGTTTGTATAAAAGTTTTGCTAGACTACGGTGTAATAATTACAAATCGAGCTAGTTCTATTCATGGATTATACAACGCACCAGTGCGCGCTGAGTGGCACCAAAAACCAAAACGTATCGTGGTCAGTGTCACAACATTTTATGACTGATGCAGAGAGCCATATTAAATACACTCAGAAGTCAATTGTAAATACCAACAAGCAAATCATTTTTCGATATTTCATTTGAAATAATAAAAGGGAACAGAAATTGGGCGAATTTCGCGAAGAATATGAGGTACTTGGTTTCAAAGCTCCAAAGTTGGGTGAGGGTTAAAACTTTGAACATGACGTATAACAGCAAAATTGTTCATTGATAAATGCCTTCTCTTCACAGAGTTCACATTTTGAGAAAACATCGTTCCAATGCTTAGGTCAAGTTTCGCCAAAAAGCACATTGTTCGAACACTCAAGCAAAATATGACCCTGGCTGTTGGAAGTGTCATTGAACCCTAATAAACACTCAAGTGAAATATGACCCTGGCTGCTGAAAGTGATGTTAAACCCCAATAAATAAACACACAAACAAAATATGAACTGGATGTTCAACGTACCGATGAACCCCAATAAATAAATACTCTAACATTCTTAAGGTACGGCTTATGTCCAATGAAAGTGGAGTTATACACAATCCTTTCACAAGTGATAATAAAAATGGGGTATGGTCGATATGTACCACGCTTGACCTGCACCACGGAATTAACTTTGCTGGAAAGTTTAAGGAAAACACAGGTGTTTGAAATGATCAAACGAGCTGATAACCTCATTAAGTGAGGATACATTTATTTAAATAAATGTACAAAAATTGGCTGTCTCTTTCAGCTCTGGTTACTGGATGTGCAGTCAGTCCCAGACATTCCACAATCAAAAATGATGAATGGTCGCTAAATGGGACTTATCTAGACTTGCCGCGATTATGAAATTCCATAGTCGATTAATCAGAGCCCAAAATCGACGATTAGTCGCCTTTTTTTACCACATTTTTTAACAAAGGGTTGACTAAAACGAGATGGCTGAACGGTCCTAAAGGTAGGTATAACCGGGAGTGTGGCCGTGTACATTTCAATTAACATGGTGACATAGTCAACGATCCATCACTCCCACATTATAAGGCTTGGTGAAAATCGGAATGAACGTTTTGTTGACCATATTCTGTTAAGTTGGTCGATCGTCTGCCATACCGTTCAACAGTAAAACACCCTGACGCCCGAAATTCAGATGAAACATAACAGTGAGCAGCCAGAAGGAACTAGGCCTGATCCGAGGGAGAGGGATTTTAGAGCTTACAAGGACTATTCTGCTGGACCCTGTAAGGGCACTAAGGATGTAAAAAGTCAAGACCCCCCCCCCTCCCCTTCCGCACCCACACTCACGATAATTTATCAATGGTGGGAAACGTGATTTTCGGATTTCCAACACGAAAGAGTGACCCAAGGGAGCTAACTCTAGTTTTGTGATGCAAAATACTGAAATTTCATCAAACGCAGCCAGTTTCATTTCGTGTTGTTCAAAATAAAAGATTTATGAGCAAAGAATGGTTATTGGAAACGATGATGTTTAAAATACGGACATGTTGTTGACATGACGAGAGCAGTAATACTTGAAAACAAGAGGCCCCAAAGAGTCTTAATTGCTCACTGGCCAAAGTGGTTCAAAGAAGTATTTGGGGTCACATTCAGTTAGTCATGGTTCATCAACACTACAAAGGAATGAAATCATGAGAGACAAATTTTATGGAACTAGGGACATGGCTTGAACAAACTTGAATCTTACCCCCCTAAGGATGCTGCATACCAAATATCAAAACATTCATCTGCTGGATCTGAAGAAGATTTTTAAAGAAAATTCCTCATTTTGAACTAAGTTATCATTCGGGCTTCCACAGTGAGGCCAAATATGAACCCAGGGACTTGGCTTGAACAAACTTGAATCTCACCCCCTAAGGATGCTGCATGTCAAATATCAAAACATTTTGACTGCTAAATCTGAAGAAGATTTTTAAAGAAAAATTCCTCATATTGTCTAAGTTATAATTCGGGCTCCCACAGGGAGCCCAAATATGGACTCAGGGACTAGGCTTTAACAAATTTGAATCTCACCCCCCTAAGGATGCTACACACCACATATCAAAACATTCCGACTACTGGATCTGAAGAAGATTTTTTAAGAAAATTCATTTCGAACCAAGTTACAATTCAAGCTCCCACAGTGAGCCCAAATATGGACCTAGGGACATGGCTTGAACAAACTTGATTCTCACTCCCCTAAGGATGCTGCATACCAAATATTAAAACTGCTAGATCTGAAGAAGATTTTTAAAGAAAATTCCTCATTTTGAACTAAGTTATCAATCGGGCTCCCACAGTGAGCCCAAATAAGGACCTAGGGACATGGCTTGAACAAACTTGAATCTCACCCCCCTAAGGATGCTGCATACCAAATATCAAAACATTCTGACTGCTGGATCTGAAGAAGATTTTTCAAGAGAATTCCTTATTTTAAACTGTTCTAATTCAGGCTACCACAGTGAGCCCAAATATGAACCCAGGGACTTGGCTTGAACAAATTTGAATCTCACCCCCATAAGCATGCTGCATACCCAATATCAAAAGATTCTGCCTGCTAGATCTTGAGAAGATTTTTAAAGAAATTTGCCTGAAATGCACTAAGTTCAAATTTGGGCTCCTATAGTGAGCCCAAATATGAACCCAGCGGGCCAATTTGAACAAATTTGAATCAGATCCACCCCACAATGTTGCATACCAAATATTAGAAGATTCTGCCTGCTACATCTTGAGAAGGAGATTTTTGAAGAAATTTGCCTGAAATGCACTAAGTTTGAATTCAGGCTCCTATACTGTGCCCAAATATGAACCCAGGGGGCCGATTTGCACAAACTTGAATCAGATCCAACCCACAATGTTGCATACCAAATATCAAAACATTCCGACTGCTTGATCTTGAGAAGAAGATTTTTAAAGAAATTTGCCTGAAATGCACCAAGTTCAAATTCGGGCTCCTATACTTAGCTCAAATATGAACCCAGGGGGGCCGATTTGTACAAACTTGAATCAGATCCACCCCACAATGTCGCATACCAAATATCGAAAGATTCTGCCTGCTGGATCTGGAGAAGAAGATTTTTTAAGAAATTTGCCAGGAAATGCACTAAGTTCAAATTTGAGCGTCTATAGTGAGCCCAAATATGAATCCAGGGGGCCAATTTTAACAAACTTGAATCTGACTCCCCTAGAGATGATGTATACCAAATAGGAAAGAATTCTGCCTGGTGGATCTGAAGAAGAATTTTTTTGAATTTTGGAAAGAAATTCATGGGTGCTATCAGAGTTATGCCCCTTGTGGTGCCCCCTGTGGGTACGGCAAGTTTCTTTGTACAAGTTTGAATTGACATATGATGGTGAACATGCACACCAAATTTGGTTCAATTTGATCCAGTAGTTTGTGAGGAGTAGTCGTTAATGTAAAGTTCACGACGGACAATGACAACGGACGACGACAGATGGCAAGTGATAAGTTAAGCTCCCTTCGGTGAGCTAATAACTTTCATATTTTCCAAAAAAAAATCATTAAACTGGGAGGTAATTACCGCAAACATTTCCAAATCGGACTTAGAAAAAATGACGATTTATTTGAGGGGGGAGGGGGCCTAGGGCCGCCCTCCTTTACCTCTATATGGTCTACCACTGTCATTTATATATTCAGAAAATTTCCCATCATGTATATACAGCGTGATCACATTCTGGCAAGGCAGTCGTGTCGTTATACATGCGGGGGTAAAAAAAAGTCAAAAAAGTCGACTTTCCAATTTAATGTCGATCAATCGGCACGACCGACGATTCGTCGACTTTTTGCATAATCACGGCAAGCCTAGACTTATCTATCATATTTCAGATGCTGATAAATGGCCAAATACTTACACAAATTACAGCAAGTTCTTCAACATATTCTTTTGTGAACATCTATCTCTGAACATTTATCAAAAGATAAAATAAACAAAGACTAAAGCACAACTAGATAACACGGAGATGGAATCCATCTCTGCGGGCCCCACAGCAACTAACCGATGTTAGGTATAAACTGATGTGAACCGTAATACTAAAATATCTCAAGCAATAGGTAAAATCTGATTAAAATCCCTTTCCGGACACGCACTTGTCAGAAAAAAAACCCAAATTCTGAATAATTTGACCTTGAGGTCAAACTTCAAGGTCAAAGCATGGCAACCTTGGTACGTGCCACGTCGTCTGGAGATAATCTATCCACATACCAAATATCAAAACCCCATCTATTAAGGGAAAAAAGTTACAGCCCGGACACGAACTTGTCAGAAAAGAACTCTGAATTCAGAATAATTTGACCTTTAGGTCAAAGTTCAAGGTCAAAGCATGGCAACCGTGGTAAGCGACACATCGTCTTGAGATAATCTACCCACATATCAAATATCAAAACCCTATCTATTAAGGGAAAAAAGTTACAGCTTGGACACGAACTTGTCAGAAAAGAACCCCGAATTCGGAATAATTTGACCTTGAGGTCAAAGTTCAAGGTCAAAGCATGGCAACCGTGGTACGCGACATATCGTCTTGAGATAATATACCCACATGTCAAATATCAAAACCTTATCTATTAAGAGAGAAAGATTATGGACGGACAGACGGATGGACGGACGGATGGACGGATGGATGGATGGACAGAGTGATCACTTTTGGGCGTCCGCCTCTCGGGGGGGGGGGGGGGGGGGGGTTGATGGGGGAGGGGGGGGGTGACGGTGTCAGGGGTGTATCCATGTGTAATATTAAAAAATGGCTATTCAATTTTTTTTTTCAATTTCCTTTTTCTAAATCATAGCTTGTGACTCCTGATTAAAATGACCTCATTGAGCCCATTCCAATGCCGGGGTATAAGATAGGGAGGAAATTGTTTAAAAGTTTTGGTCTTTCAGAAAAATAACTGATGGTTCTGTTGTGTGCAACTAAAGTAAGGTAAAGGGTTATTTATTTATTGGGATTAAACAACACTTTCAGCAGCTACTGCCGTGTCATGTCAGACAGTTTTACGGGTGGAGAAGGAGCCAGAGAAAACCATCCAACAGCATGTAGGGGTGGGGTGGGTGAGGGCAGCATATCATTCCACACTCACAAGAGTATTACGCACCTCGATGATACCTGCAGAATAATTTTTCGGGCACACTCTTTCAGCCCCATCCCTAAAAAAGTGGCCTATGCTCAGTATTTTTAGAATTGAGGTGAGCAATCAGTCACTCGGAGCTATACAAAAACTGAAGCACCTACACTGTTCATGCTCCAAGTTACTCAGTGAGAAAACTCATTTTCAGGTAGCCAAGGGTTTTGATTACCAAGCTGCACAGCCATTCTTCAGAGGTTGCTCCCATGGAAGGCCCACCCCCAAAGGAGGATATCACCTCTCGTGACTGCCCCACCTCACCGCTGAGTGGCTCGGATAATGCTGCGCACCATACTGTCCGTTTAATTGAATAGCCACATGGATACACCCTGACACCGTCACCCCCCCCCCCCCCCCCCCCCAATGATTTTTACCTTCCTTTTGCGAAACCGAAAAAAGGAGTTACAAATGTATTTCTATTAGCCCAAACATGCCCAAACTTTAGATTACACAGAGTAACCCTCACCGCCCTGAGCCAGGAAGAATATTCTTGTTGCTGTGCGTCACAGACATTGCCAAGCTAAAGAGGTCGTATTAATATGTTGAAGGCAGAGCCAGTAGCTGATAGATTGACTTATAATGAACATATCTAGGGGATAAGCGGCAAGTTCCCCACTTACAGCTAAAGTACTCGCGTATTTAGTAACTCTATGTACTTGTTTATACAATTTTGACTGGATAAGGTCATATTTCTGTTTATCAAATTTCTTTGCTATGTCATCAGTAGTGTCCAGCTGAGAAAGATTAAGCAAATCGGCTCCCCCACACTTCGCAACCATATGCAAGGATGGGACATATTAAGGTGTCGAAAAGCTTCTTGCTCGTGTGGACATTAATTTCCCCTAAGGCAACTTCTGTCCAATTAGATAAACTGGCGAGCAGGGGTTAGCGTAAAAAGGTCACTTCGGGGGTTACAATACAAAGAAAAGCCAGCCTTTGAAAAGTATTTACATGTACATGTAGATGGCACCTTTGGGGGTCACTCCTGTTCAAACTGAGATCAAGATCACTGGAGCTTAGGGGGAAAATTGGGCGAGATGGGGAAAAAGTATGCCAAATGTGCCACTCTGTAGTGGAGACCCCAGAACATTTTCTCCTGGAATGCCCACAGTATATACCTCATAGAATAAAATTTACTGGAAGAATACTGAAGAAATGGGGCGAAGAAACGAAGGATAGTCTCATGGATGGCTGAGGGGGGATACGAGGGAGAGGGTAGGAATGCTTATTGAAGAAAGTGGAAACGAGGAAGTGAGGGACACTATTAAGAAGTTTATATCGGAATACTGGGAGGAGAGGAGGGGGAGGGGGTGGGGTGCAGGGAGAGGGGTGCAGGGGGTGGGGTGCAGGGGTAATTCACTATTGATTGACGCCTCCACTCAGTCGAGATGTCGTTTTACAATTTTGCATTTAATGTGCACACGATGTTTCAGACTGCTTTTCACGTGTGCGCTGCCAATTTATTCAACAAGCAAAAGTTTGACCAAACAGACAAAAGTTTGTGTCTGTAACATGGCTGCGAATTAATTGGTATGTCACTGTCAGTATGATAGGTTGTAACAATCAGTAGGCCTATTTCTGAAAATTTTCAACAAAAAGAATTAAAAATGAATATCGAAACAGATGACTCAACAACATGTCGTGTTTATCCAGTTTTCACAATGATAATTACTGATCGTTGGGTAGGGTTTTCTTAATAATTTGACAAGGGAAACACCGTCAGCGGTTATTGAACAAATCGTGAAACCCAGCCAGAATCGCGTCCATGCTGGAATTTCTCGATTGCCGTGTCGTCTCTCGCTCAAGTTAATCATGCACCAACACGATCAAGATTTTACACGTCGTGGAAAAAGCAAAAAGGTCTGTTTGGACTGTAGACCTGAAATCGAAAGTAAGAATATATGTAAACAAAGCAGTCACTTGGAGAATTTACCCCATGCAGCTCTGTCGCTGTGTTTCGAATGATTTTGAAGCCCAAGCTTTATTCTTGGACATGTGAAGCATATTTGGTCACAAGTTGTTCTCAGAAAATATTTTATTATCAGTTCTGGTACGAATACGGTAGCAGACTTTGAGAAACCAGTGGCGCCTGCGTTCAAGTTCTCTATGAGTTGATTACATATCTGTTTCGTATTCTATACATCTCAAACTTCATTTTGATGTATAATTTGTGTATATTTAATTTGAATTAAGGAATATGAGAGGTGGAAACTTCAAAAAAAAAAAAAAAAAAAAAAAAAAAAAAAAAAAAAATTCCATTACTTATATTACTTATTACACATATGGGAATTTCAAAATAAACAAAATGCCATTTCTATAACTATAAGTAGAGTCTTCAGTCGTGTGACGTCATCGCTTGGCCATTGTGAAAATTTCATATTTTTCAACTTCAATTGCTTGTAAAAAAATAAATAAACATTGTTGATGGTCACAAAGCAACACGTTTGTCAATAAAATATCCATGAACAAGTGGGTCTACAAGAAATTCTTTAATTGTATGTATTTTCTTTTTGCGAGATGTTTAAACTCGACGAGTCGACATTTTCTCGCATTCTGCGTTTCTGACCCGCGTTTTTTGTGAACGACGGATTTCCCCTCTCGTGCTGACGATTTCTGCTGGAGGATACGTCATATACAATTAAAGGAGGCAAACAATGGGATTCCTGAGACTTTGCTCTTTATCACAAGGTACCGTACTTTTCAAATCGTCAATTTTTTACCATTTTTCTGCTGCAATAAAGTTTTTGAACCGATTTTTCCACGTCAAAAAAAATATTTATCAAAAAGTACGGTACCTGGTTATGATATTTCGAATACGTTCTTTTCATTTATGAAGGTTTTAAAGTGATACACCCAAGCACCTCTAGCAGAAGCTCCGCCAAAAACTGTTGCTACTTTCGGATTGACCCACTTTTATGTCACGCGGAGGTTCTTGTGTACAAATTTCATCAGGGAAAGACCATTTGACGTCTTCGGGTTATGATTGCAAGAGAAAATTATTAACATGCATGCAGTTTGGATCCACGTTTTTCTGTGAATATAAATTTAATCAGTAAATAGTTCATGACTTTGATTCATTTTAAAGATGAACTTTTAAGAAAAAAATCAGACAGACCAGACGGTGAAACTCAAGTCGTTTTTGATCAGTCACCAAGTCCGATCAAACAACACGCAGTCTCTAAGTGTTTTCTCAATTTCAGTTTTCAGGCGACCAGCAAATCAGGCCAGCAAATTAAAATGACACAACAAAAGTTATTAATTGCATCAATTTGATACCAGGGAGTTTTACATCCACTGATACAGAATTCATTTTTAATCTGGTCCCACACGTTTTTACATAAAGTTTAACAACCAATCGGTATCTGGAGAACTTGTGATGGAATCAAAATGCACTATTAAAAATTGCAGAAAAGACCACAGAAAAGTAAGCAAAATAACATTCTAATGTACTTGCAAATGCAACCATAGATTTGGGTTCATCGGGAGGTTGGGGATTCACCCCCAAACCTTTTGCAACCCACATGGAACCAGGGGGAGGGGGGGGGGGGTTGATGTTGAATGAGTATATTTGTTGTGCCCCCCCCCCCCCCCTCTCAAAAAAAAAAATCAACCATATGAAGCATTTGAAGGCCTTCTTGCAAATACAACCAGTGATATGGTTATTATTGAGGTGGCATGTGGGTATTTGATGCCCCACCCAAATCCCATCACAGATTCCTGAGTATGAAAGTTCTGAAGCTTAAGTGATAAAAAACGTCAAATTTTTACTAAAAAAAAATTGGAAAACAATCTTCTTTCACTAAAAAATTGGAAAACAATCTTTTCTCACTGATAACAATTCAACATGATTTGGAAATCTAAATTTTATAGTAAATTTCCTTTCTTATTATACCTACCACAATTGTTTACTACAGGCTTGCACTACAGTGGAAGTCCCTAACTCGGATAAAATACTCTCTATTTTTGTCTTTCCCAAGCAACTTGGGAAAGAAAAGTGGTGCAAAAGCACCAAGAAAAAATAAGCCAAAACTGGGTCGAGTGCAACCGGTGCAGACCCAGTACGGGACGCTCTCCCAAGTACAACTCCACGACTTCCGTTGCCAGTGCGCATATACCGTCTCTAAAGACTCATTCTTTTTGAATCCGTAAACTTTCGAGTTATGTGATCAGCGGGGAGGAAAGATTCTTTACCCATAAAGAAGACAGGAGGGCCTCCATGTAAACAACTGTGGTAGGTATAATAAGAAAGGAAATTTACTATAAAATTTAGATTTCTTATCAACCTACTCACAATTGTTTACTACAGGCTGAATAGACAATAGGCTGGAGGGAATCACATAACCAACCCACACATAACCCCAGTGCACTGGAACCGTGAAGCAGAAGGAAGAGGTCCCGAGGCTTATCAACCATAATGTCGCAATCATTGGTAAAGGACAATGAAAGAAGACATGTGGGCCTGTGTGACACACAGACAGAAAAAGGGCAGTAACAGCACAAGGCTGAAACTGACCTTCAAGAAGCCTAATGGCTATGGCAGACAACAGCCTGAGCAGAAGAAAGAGGACCCAGGGCAAAAAGGTCCTCCGACTGCTCCTGCAACTGGCGCAGATAAAAGGTGGAGAAAGAGGCATTTCTCCAGTAGGCTGCCTGCATAACATCCGACAACTTGACGGAGTTAGAATAAGCCCAAGAGGTGGATAGTGCCCGCACCTCGTGGGCAGAAATACGATTGGTAATACAATCGCCAGCTGCTAAACGACCGTAAGCCGTATGAATAGCAAGACAAATCCATCGAGAAATGGATTGAGGAGAGATCTTCTGTCGACCCGGAATAAGAGACAGAAAAAAACGTTTCCTGCCTTTCCGTATGAAACGTGTCCGATCGAGATAAATGCGAATAGCACGGACCGGACAGAGCAAAGGGCGATTACCCTCAACAGAAGGAAGAGCCCTGATACAGATAGGAGGAGGAGTAGTATCTGGAAACTGATTCTTGGCCAAAAAAGAGCAATCAGTGGCAAAAGTAACACTGTTGGGAGAGCTCCTAAAAAAGGCCGGGTCAACCGAGAGGGCGTGAAGCTCACCAACCCATCTGGCCGAAGCATATGCCATCAGAAAAGCTGTCTTATATGTGAGAAAATGTATATCCACCTGGGATAAAGGTTCGAACGGCGCCCCCCCCCCCCCCCCCCCCCAAGCAAAGCAGCACCCACGAAAGATTCCATTGTGGAGTAAGCTGCAAAGTCCGAGGCCTTTTCAAAGAAAAATTCCGAACAAGCTTGGAGAGGTAAGGATTAGTGCCGATACGACGCTTCCCCACATGAGAAAAAGTCTCTGAAAGCATGGACCTGTAGCCCTTGATGGTAACAGGCTGGAGACCCCGAGAATCAAACAGATATACCAGAAACTCTGCAATCTGTGAAATCGAAGGATTTGCATAAACAACAGAGTGATCAGCACACCATCGACAGAAGACCTTCCATTTAGCTGCATAAGCTAAACCAGTGGAGTGCCTCCTTGAAGAAATGCACACCACTGCTCGTCTCGAAAAACCTCTACGGAGGAGACAGGACCTGACAAAAGATATGCGTGAAGGCACAATGAAGTCGGGTCGACGTGAAACCTCCTCGGGCGACCTTGACAAAGAAGGTCGCGATGTAGCGGGAGACGTGCCGGAACCGTCGCCATCAGCGAGCGGAGCGGATTGATCCACACCCGCTGAGGCGACAGGGGAGTGATCAGAATGATTCGACAACTGCAGGTTCGAATTTGGGCTAGAACCCGAGGCAGAATCGGAACCGGCGGAAAGGCTTAGCCGACTAGACCGTTCCAATCGAGTGACAGAGCGTCCATGGCAAAAGCCAGAGGATCTGGACACAGGGACACGAAAGTGTCCAGCTGATGGTTCCAACGAGTCGCAAAGAGGTCGATGTGGGGACGTCCCCAGAGATCGCAAAGCGACTGGAACACCGCCCTGTGGAGCATCCACTCGGTGGAAATAACCCTGCCCTATCGGGACAGGGAGTCGGCTAGGACGTTCAGATGACCGGGAATGTGACGAACAACCACTCCGGCGTGAACATCCTGAGCGAGCAGTAGAAGATCCCAAGCTAATTCATACACCGGAACCGAGTGCGTGCCGCCCTGGTTCCGAATGTAAGCAACCACTGTCGAATTGTCGGACAACAGAAGGACCTGGCGATTCGGCAGGTGAGGGATCCACTGCTTGAAACTCAGAACAAGAGCAAGAAGCTCCTTCTGGTTGATGTGTTGAGCTGCTTGACCCTGGTCCCACATCCTGTGTAGGGAAAGACCGAGAGGATCCAACGTCGCACCCCATCCGAGATCGCTGGCATCTGCCGTCAGAACGCGATCGGACGAGGGTAAGTCCAATGGAACACCCTGCGTAATCCACTGAACATCTGTCCAGGGAAGAAGGTGAGGATACAGAGATTCCGGAAACGGAAGCACCTGATCCAGAGAATCTACATTCGGCCTCCAACGACTGAGCAGAAAGTGTTGGAGAGGTCTGACACGCAGCCGACCTAGAGGAATGAGATCCGTCACCGAACCGCAGAGACCGATCAGCCGGAGAAAATTCCGAGCGGTCGCGGACGTGGACTGGGACAGAGTCAGAGCAAAAGCTGAGAGAATCACAGCCTTGGCCTGGGGAACCGCTACCAAATTGAATTGGGTGCGGAAAGCCATCCCCAGATGACAAAACGACCGAGAAGGGACCAGGTCCGACTTCTCCTCATTGACTCTCAATCCTAGCGACGTGATCAAGCTCAACAGAGTGGAGACATCCGACTCCAGTAAGGCAGCATTGGAATGCCTCTGGAGGATATCGTCCAGATATGCCGAAGTAGTCACCCTGGACTGTGTGCGATGGAACGCTATCACATGCGACATCAGTCTGGTGAAGGCCCAAGGGGCCAGGTTGAGGCCGAAAGGCATGGCCTTGAACTGGTAAACACGCCCCAGAAAAGCGAACCTGAGATACTTCCGTGACGCCCGATGCATCGGAACGTGGAAGTAAGCGTGTCGCAGGTCGATGCTGGCAGTGAAATCTCCCTGGTGAATTGATTGGCGGACCGACCTGAAAGTCTCCATGCTGAACTTGGGAGCAATGATAGACTGGTTCAGGATACTCAGATCGATAACCGGTCGGAGTCGGCCGTCCTTCTTTGGCACCAAGAACAGGTGGGAATAGAAACCCACTGACTGAATGTTCTTGACGACCTCGATCGCCCCCTTTGCCAGGAGATTGCCAATCTCCGTGGACAAAAGTTCCCAACATATAACGTCTGAAGGAACTGTGATTGGACGAGGCACCCTTGACAGAGTGGGGTGCCGTCGGAAGGATATTCGCAGCCCGGACCGAACAACATCTAACACCCATGGATCGGATGTGATGGTGGCCCAATGGTCTGCGAACTCTGATATCCTTCCTCCAACCTGGGACGAGTCGAGGTGAGGACCTTCATTTCAAGCCCCGACGAGGCCCGCGAGAGGAGAAACCACCTCCTCTACTAAATGAAGAATCCTGAGACTTCCCTTGATTCTGCCGACCTTTACCCATACCCCTTGAGTAAGAAGTAGAGGCGGCGGCAGAAGGACCAGGCTTTTGCTTCACAGAGGAAGCAGAAGGGTACTTGTTAGGCTTGGAACGGCCCTTGCCTCCCCTAGAAGGCTGATCAAGCTGACGAAACAGCAGCTGATCTTTGGAATGATGTAGGACGTCATCCCGGTCCGTCGACACGGAACCATGGAAAAGTTGCGGACCTGCCAAAGAAGCAGATCGAAGAGCAGCACGCTGCTCCTCGGGAAGGGATCGTCCTGTGTCCAGCACAGCGTCCCTTCGAACTAATTCCAGATTAGCCGTGTTACAGGCATGCGTGTGAGTAAGATGCATAAGTGCCTTGGACAGCACACGCAAAGGAGCCTGTACCTCGTCAAACTTATCTGGAGGCAGATAAGCAGCCAAAGCTGAGACGACGTGATCCGAGAGAGAAAGCATGCCAAGCATCTCTCTAGATAAGCCCAACGTGGACTCCAGAGTCATCATTGGAATGACAGCAGACTTGAGCTTGGAAAGCCCGAGTGAAGTGGAGTCCTGATCCAGAACCGTCAAAGTCTGGCAGACCGACGGATTGGCAGAATCGTAGGAACGACAACGCACAGGAGGCAAAAAGGTGTCAACCCTGGTGAAGAACGAAGTCTTCAGAGCCTTGGAATTCAGCTTGGAGTCCAATGCTGAAAAAGCTTCAACCACCTGTACCGACTGGCGCGGTCGAAGGCGCCCAGAAGCAGGTTGCTCCATAGGCTGTAGGCGCGTGACCGATGATCGCGCGCCTGGCTGACACTGTCGGATGGTTAGTAGGTTTGAGATCAGGCAGAAACCCAAACACAAAGTCAAGAGCTGCCCCCAAGTCCGAAGACTGCTGGCCCTCGACATCAAGCATGTCGGACTCCTCCCCAGAGTCGGAAGACACATAGCCCATCGTGGGCAAACCAGCCGGCGCCTCCCATGGTGTCGGGACACCAGGGGAATCAGAAACCGGCCTGTTTCCAATCCAGGGAGGTGGCGCCATAGGAGGCACCTGGAAACCACTCGTTGCCTCGCTGGAAGCAACAGGAAGGCTCTTTGATAGAACCTGAGTAAGGAGCGGGCCTCCCTAAGCTCACTGCCCGTACTGGCCGGTTCAACAGGGGAGCGAACCGGCAAAGTGGCTTCACCTCTGACCCTCTTAACCAGCGAAGGGTCAAGATCCTCCAAACACTTGACGCGGGACGATGGGCGGCAGCCGAAACATCTGAAGGCAGACGTGTATAGGGGTACGAGGCACCCCGAAGATCAATATAGCGAGAACTCGTAAGAGTCACCGCAGACCTCTGCGGGGCAGAAGGTCCAGGCTGCACAAAAGGCATTGGTCTCCCAAAACTGGTCGTGTGGCCAGAATGAGTGGACGAAAACGCCACGGAGTTCATAGTGTCTCCACTAAGAACATCCGAATCCAAAGACACAACTGTGGTGCTCGACGGCGTAGAGACTACAGAGATGGGTTCAGCCGGCAGCCCCTTCCAACTTCGCCGAGTTGAAGTCAGGGAAGGCTGAGGCCGATATCCCACGTCTCCAGTACCAGACATTCCTGCAGACCCCTGCAGCGAAAAGCCAAGGCCGGCTGAAACTGACGACGAAGCAGATGGACCAGAAGTAGTAGTAGATACGTCGGGAGTCGTTGAGGCTGGTGGAATAGTGGAGAGAGCACAACTGCTCGGCTCCAAAGGAGGAGTCACAACCCTAGTGACAACCTCAGATGTCGACTGGAGGGGGACCGTAGTCACGGAACCAGGCACCTCTTCACCAGAACACTCAACGGCTCCCGCAGTATCCACCACAGGAAAAGACTGCACATCCCCCACGGAGGAGGAATAACTCTCATCAGACAAGGTCGGCTCGGGAGCCCCCGAACGACCACGTTCTCCTTTCCCGCGGGAGCGGGAGGCACAGCCACGAGAACGAACGACACGGTTAACTGACGCCCAGAAAGTGGATGACCATGATCCACAGACACCACATGACCGCTCGGCCGAACACCCATTACAGGAGGAACAAGATGAATGTAAATTGTCCACATGCTTTGGCAGCAGACATTGCCCACAAGGAATTGTCCTGGGCATGATAGAGGTGAGAGGAGCAAAGAAGGTGAAATCAGAAAACAGAATAACACCCCCAAAGAAGAGAGAAAGGTGACAGAAACAAAGACCTCAGACGGTCGACCGGGAACCACACAACAGGATGACTACTCTCAAAAGAGAGAAGAAAAACTGTAGGAGTGGTACCCCGCTGACACCTAACTCAAACACAATTAGAAAATTTTGCAAATTAAGCATTAACAATAATTGTGAAAATTAATAAGTCCGAACCGCATGGCACACGAAATCCGCGCGTGACTCAAGAGAGAACAATTAAAATACATTATGGATATATAATATTGAAGAGAATATAAAGAAAACTGTTCTTGAGAATACAAAGGATACACTGATGCACTATGAATCAGGAATCATCAAACATCGAGCTGGATAAACACTGATAAGCGTGCAGAAACATCTCGACACGAAGCGGATGATAAAAAGATGAGTCTTTAGAGACGGTATATGCACACTGGCAACGGAAGTCGTGGAGTTGTACTTGGGAGAGAGCGTCCCGTACTGGGTCTGCGCCGGTTGCACTCGACCCAGTTTTGGCTTATTTTTTCTTGGTGCTTTTGCAGCACTTTTCTTTCCCAAATTGCTTGGGAAAGACAAAAATAGAGAGTATTTTATCCGAGTTAGGGACTTCCACTGTAGTGCAAGCCTGTAGTAAACAATTGTGAGTAGGTTGATAAATACTCAAACACAAAAAGGAACGATGCAGTCAGAAATTCACACTTCCAACACCATGAGAAATATTTGAAAGGGGTAATAGCGTTCACCTTGCTTTCCGATTGTTAACTGTAAGTACAGAGGGCACTGTTAGAAGACCTCTGAGTGGATGAGGGGGGGGGGGGGGGGGGGGGGATAAGGGATAAACTGGAATTTCACAAGGTCATAAAAAATATAAGGGGTAGTGGCAGGTAACTAGATTTGGGGTGAATAGTAATTACTGTGAACACTAATTGGAAAAATATAAGCTGCGGTGGTGTTGGGGGGGGGGGGGGGGGGGTAATTTTGCAGGACCATAAATATAATTGAAAAGAATGTTATGAGGGTGGGCAACAGGACCTTCCCCAAACTGAAATTATTAGTGTCATAAGTACAACATTCTAGGGCTGTAGTGGGGCTGGATTTTTCCTGTGGATTCTGTCCAAATCCTCCAAACCAGGTCCCTGAGTGAAATCAAAGAACAGTAGTCTTGAGTTTATTCAATTATTGCAGGTACTGTTTTTCAAGGAAGTACAATAAATGTAAATATTTTTATACTGTACCAATGACCCAGACATAGCTGGTGCTAACTCTTAAAATATAGGGCCAAACACAAATTTTGCCCCCCAATCCCCAAAATTTGCATCTAAAACTAAAGAAAACATGTCCTGAAAGGCCCTCCACACTTCGCCCCTACTGCGCATGCGCAGTGTCAAGGACGTTCCGAAATTGGCGCCATTAATCATTCTAAGTTTGGCCCTTCATCAGTTAACATCTGACTGATCTTTGTGCTTATAAATCTCAGTTTAAATGATGCCAGACACATAAATATTAGTGAAATGGTGGTTCTAAGGAGGATAGAGAAGGAGGAGAGGAAAAGAATGTGTGACAGAATATTATCAGGGCTGTAACTTAAAATTTTTTAATGAAATTATGTTAAGTTACCTATTTTCAAGGCAGCAGCCATTTTGTTGTCATTCTGATTATTTAGTAACACTGTTTTTTAAGTGTTTTCCTCTCTCCCTGTCCTTTAAGTTCCCCCTTGCTATTCTCCCATGCTTTTGGCATAGTTTCTGTAATTATTATTACTAAAATTTCTTAGGAGTTTTAGCTGAATAACAGAATGAATTCTGTTCTTTCCCCATGTTTACGTCTTCACCTACGGGTGGTTAGGCGTTGTGTTCTGCATCTACCATCTGATGTTCTGCAGTTTCTTCCCTGGAAGTCTCTGTTTTGCATCAGATAGTGTATTTTTGGTAACTGATTTCGGGCCTGGGTGCCTGGAGTCTTATTTTTGTGTTTTTACACTCATTGTTTACATTTACAACAGCCCTCTGTGTGAGGGGGGGATTTCTAAAAAATAATATCTTTATGTTATTTTAATCATAACTAGATACATTATTATTGTTCGTAAGTGTTGAATAAATTGTTTAAAATATTTTTAAAATTTTTGTCCACACTTAGGCTTGGGATCCATTGGGGCTCAACGTTACTTTTCAGAAACTTGGGCTGTTCTGAAAAAATATTTTTTCAAAATATTTTGATTTCAATTATATTTCCTATATTAATGGATCATATTATTATTATGTATTTTGATTGCCAGGGGTTAGTGCGAGTACCAGGACTTGTTTTCTTTTCACATTGAAAGGATATTGATCAATTGTTTTAAGAGGAAGTCTTCCTCTGACTTTATTATCATTCTATATGTGGTCAGTGTACTCGCATTAACTCCTGTTCTGTATCGTATGATTTCGATGACAATATGGGAAGCGTATGTCACGGTATGTTGTTGGGGATTTGGACACTCCGGTCCTTTCCCCGCAGGGTCACTCTACTTTATCAATTTCTATTTCAGACGATCAAGATTAGGGTGATGTATCTGTGATGTCTTCCAACAGTGTGCCTCCGTCGTCACAATTAATGAAGGGCTAGCGGAAAAGTGCTCATGTAAATACGCCAATTGCCTAAGAGGACCCTAGTAGGTTCGACGGCCTTTGACGTCCGCTAGCTCGCCCGGTGTAGCGTCCATTCACCGAATGGTTCGGCAGCCGGGTTCGTCCGTTGCGGTCTAGAAGGAATTTTGGGGTGATGCGAGCACTATAAATTAACTTAATGCACACCCAGTGACGGCGGATCGGAGGGAGAACGCAGGAAGCCTTTTAGTCCGGTTCATAGCTCGTTCCGGTCCATCCGGACGGCAAGCGAGAGAGGCCCCTCTCTCGTTCAACAACATCTGGTCCCAGATGTTGTGGTACAAAATGTGTCGCAAGCGGAGCATACGTCCGTCGCTCGGGACGCTCCACTGAGACTGCTAAGGCTTCCTCTTCTCGTCAGCGCACACGACCGCACCTTGGCTGCGTGACCGCCGATATATTACCAGCTTCGCCGATCAAGGATTCTTCGGCGACCAGGTCACACCATCCGGTAGCCAGGGACACGAGGCCTGCAGACTCCGGACGTTCGCATAGGAAGTGTGCGGGAGTCAACGTACACGGAGCTTCCGGCGGCAATGCATCGTAAGACCGCTACTGCACAGGCCTCGGGAACGGACGTGCTTTCCTTAATAGCACAGTTTATCGCAGCATCCCAGCATCAACTGAATCTGTCGCATATATTTTATCCGACGATGCTGGGTCGGGACGCTCCGCGGAAGCGGGTACGGACGTCCGAAAGTTTCATCCGGTCCGACAGGATACCGAAAGGGATTCGGAGGATTTCGAGCTTTCCCTTTCGGAACAACATATGCTGTTGTGTATGTCATCTGACTTGGTCTTCTACAGCTTCTTTCGTCGGACCAGAATGCTGCGATGCCGGATAAGAAACTGATAGGACTTTTTTGGTTCGGTTCAGGGACATCGTCCCTCAGTTCCGACATAGTCCAGTAATGTCACACAAACTTTCGAATTATTGAACGACGCTATATATATTATTATTTTATGCTTGCTATCCAAGCATTTCTGGTTTCTTGTTCGAAGAGTTATGGAGATGTCTTTCAAAAGTGTGCCTCTGTCGTCATAGTTAATGAAGAGTTAGCGGCAATAAGTGCTCATGGAATATGTCTATCGCCTACGGAGTGACATTCGCTAGCTCACCTGGTGTAGCGTACATTCATCGAATGGTTCGGCTGCCGGGTTCGTCCGTTGCGGTCTAGGAAGGAGATTTGGGTGATGCGAGCACTTTAATTACTTTAGTACTCACCCAGTGACGGCAGATTGAGGACAGATCGGAGGAAGCCTGTTAGTCCGGTTCCTGGCTTGTCCAGGTCCGTCCGGGCTGTGAGCGAGAGAGGTCCCTCTCTCGCCCAACAACATAGGGGACCGCATGTTGTGGTTCAGATATTTTACATTCGGAGCATATGTCCATTGGTCGGGACGCTCCGTTATATTGACAGTCTGAGAGACTGTCTTTAATGCTTCCTCATCCTCACAGCAGGGCACACGACCGCACATTGGCTACGTGACCTCGAGTATCCTATCAGTTTCGGCATTCAGTGATTCCACGGCGACTAGGTCGCGCCATCCGGTAGCCAAGGGACACGAGGCCTATACACTCCGTTCGCTCGCATATTGGTAGTATGCACGGGGTAACGATCACGGAGCTTCCAGCGGCAATGCATCGTAAGACCGCTTCTCCTCAGGCCTCAGTGACGGACTGGCTATCCGAGTTAGCACAGTTGTTTCGCAGCATCCCAGCAATTGACAGTTTCTCGGTCGAATCAGGAATTATCCGACGGCGCTGGGTCGGTGCGGTCCGCGGTTGCATCAGCTACGGACGACCGAACGCTTTATAGGGTCCGACAGGATGGCGAAAGGGATTCGAAAGATTTCGAGTTTTCCCTTTAGTAGTATCGGAAGATGCCTTTCATATCTTCTGGCATTATCTTCCAGTGATTATTATTTCGGACTTCATTGCTGCGATCTTGGATAAGAGACTTATAGCGTCATTGGACTTGGATTTTTCGATCGGTTCAGGGACATTGTCCCTGACTTACCGACGCAGTCCAATATTGTCATTACAACATGTGTTTTATTTTTCGACGCTATATATATATATATATATATACAAGCCTGCTACTAAGCATGATAGTTTAGTTTCTTGTCCGCGTTGCTCATTTCTGCCATTTTATCATTTATACAAATAGTTTATTTTGGCAGAGCAGGGCATACCGAGAGTTCATATGCGTCTAGACGGTGTGATTAAAGACTGCATATATTCTTTTTCGCCGTTTATGTCTTTTCCAATTTCAATGTTGGGAACGACATTATGTATAGTAGACTTAACTTAGACGCTTTATTATACGTAATCCGCCTTACTGAGGCGTTATCATTACGTCTTCAAGAAAAGATTTACGGGATATTATTCTCAATGTAATTTCTTTTGAGGGCAGTAGTTTGTTCACGTAGAACTCCGCCCTTCAGTGGCTGATTGGAGTTAGTTAGACGTGACGCAGCCCTAGCTACATCCACACGCGTGGATAGTAAGGTTAAGAACTCTCTCAGAGTCGCTTCGTTCTCGGAGGAGCTTCTCTTCGACGGCAACTTTTCGGCAATCCATGAATTGCTCGATTTATACGTTCTCTTGTCTATCTAGTGTTACAAGAGATTCAGACTGGGGCAAACATTCGGTGGTTGACTCAGAGAGTGCCGCCGCAGTTGTCGGACCCGAGTGTGGCTGTTATGACGGTTGCCAGTCAATCAGATTGGGATATAATACTGATCCTTACGGATTCGAAGTGCCAGGGTCTTTGGGTTCCGCAGTCTTTTAGCAATCAGTTTAACTTCCGCGGAATAATGTTTTTTAGGCTTGCTTTATGTCATTGCATGAACATTATTCAGAAACGCATGCCCAAATTCCTGTCCTTTAATTCGACAGTAGTGGCGTATCTCCGGAACCAGGGAGGCACTCTTTCGTTTCCGTTATTCAATTTAATGGAAAGAATCCGTCTGTTGGTTATAATACACCAAGTTCAGTTTTGGTCCGTCATATTCCGGGTCGTCTGATTGTTTTATCGGACTCCCGTTCTCTTACGGGTCGCTTGTTGCTGTCAGAATGGAGTCTCAACAAACAAGTATTCAATCAGATTTGCTATCTATGGGAGCGCCCAATGATGATTTATTTATGACACAGCTTGCTAATCAATTGCAGACGTATGTGTTGGCTTGTCCAGATCTCTGAGCTAATATTGTTAACGCTCTATTGATCTATAGGACGGAATGATAGGATACGCGTATCCTCCGGCGCTGTTGTTTTAGCAGGTATTGCTAAGTTAAACAACCACAATACATTTCTGTTGATAGCATCTCTATCTTCACAGAGATCATGAGTAATTTACTCTCTTGTCTACTGTGGGTCTTAACGTGAAATCTTCCTCTATGTGAGGATCTTTTTCACTGGGTAAATCGTGTCATCTTTATCACAACCAGCAAGGTCGCAACCTTCATGTATTCCGTTGTGTGGTCCGTATTGCATTGTAAGCACTGTACTGGACGAGCTTTGGACGCGATTTCTTACTATAGGAGATCCTCTTCTTCGCTATTCTATGCGACTAAAGTGGAGGCTCTTCCGTCGTGGTGTAGGGATCATTATGTTCATATTGTTGATCCCTCCATACTACTCATTGCTATTTTTTAGTATACTTGTTTCACAAGATCTACTGCAGCCTGTTATTATTTAGGTTATAGGTTTATGTTACCTCATACCTATGCACTCTACGATAGTTTACAATTGAGTCTTTTGTCTCTTTATCTAAGTCAGTTAGTAACTTTTTGATAAATAGACTTAGAATCTTTAGATTAAATTCCTATACGGATTTTAACTTCGGTTCTTATTTAGCTAAGTAATCATTTGAGCCTCTGGAAACAGTAGTTTTCAAATTCTGACCTTTTAGACAGTAATTCTGTTGGTGTCTCTTTCACTGTAGAGTCAGTGAGTTTCATGCACTATCGATGGATGATTTTCACTTTCATAGTTTCGGAATCAATACTTCCGTTACTATTTAAGTTGGATTGTTGCATAAGAGTTAGGCTCCTATTATCCGGAACCTATTATTTTAAGGTCCTTCCGTCTTCGTATGGGCATAGGCCTTTACTCTTTCCGGGTACAGTCTATGTATTTATAAACAGATATCTGTTTATTACAAAGGGCGTAAGCTTCTTCTGTCTTTGATGTCTAGTAGAAGGACGTTACGCTCCATTTTATTGTTAATGGATTCTATTAACTATCGGTACTGCTTATGGTATATCATTGACTTAGCAGTTGTGCTTAAGATTTCGACTCATGAAGTAAGAGTTCTTCTACTTCTTGGGCTTACATTAATAGTGTCGCTATTATAGATTTTTGAAGGCCGCTCATTGTGCTCAGCCATCCACATTCATGAATTTTATCTTAGAAATATCGAGTCCATTTCTGGAGGCCTCTATTGTTAGGTCTATTATCTACTGCTCAGAATGTCATTCACTTAACAGTTGCTACTATAGCTAGGTAGGCTGTCTGTTTCGGCAGTGTCTCCGTTCGGCTGCCCTCTTCGCTCTGGGCTATTTGACCCAGGGCAAGAAAAAGGGGGGGGGGGGGGGAGGGTGTTCCCTTGGGTCACCTGTTTTACTATGAAAACAAGGGGATACCTCCTCCGGAGTTAGTAATTCTGAGCTGTTATTGGGATGGTTGTTTAGTGAGAAGTTTAGGTTTTTAAAATTCATTCAAGTCTTAGTTTTTAAAGTATAGCTTTTGAATATTGCATATGTCAACGGACATGATTATGCAATCCTCAGACACTTTTAGGAGTATAAGAGTCTCTATTCTCTAGACTTACTTTATTTATTGGCTTACTTTAAAAATTATTAGTATAAGGATTATATTGGATATTAATAGAGTACATGGATGTATGAAGCTCAATTTTGGAAGGTGTTGTATCTTTCTAATTTATCATAAATAAGAAAGATACACGTAAGGCCTATTACTTCTTTTTCCCTACAGGGGATGACTCTATTTTATTTTATTGAGCGTATTCCATTTTGCTCTATGTCCTTGGCCCTCCAGCCTTTTTACTATTCAGCTATGTCTGGGTCATTGGTACAGTATAAAAATGTTAAAAAATTTATAGTAATTTATATATTTTTTATACTTACCAATGACCCAGACGGGGATGGCCCTCCCAGGAGTTGGGAACTCTTGCCTCCCCGCTGAGTACATAGCGCTTACCAGGCACTGGTTATTAGAATGATTAATGGCGCCAATTTCGGAATGTCCTTGACACTGCGCATGCGCAGTAGGGGCGAAGTGTGGAGGGCCTTTCAGGACATGTTTTCTTTAGTTTTAGATGCAAATTTTGGGGATTGGGGGGCAAAATTTGTGTTTGGCCCTATATTTTAAGAGTTAGCACCAGCTATGTCTGGGTCATTGGTAAGTATAAAAAATATATAAATTACTATAAATTTTTTAACTTTTCAGCTCATAGACCTCTTGCACCCCCAGCTGTTTTGCGCTGTAACTTTTTTTGTTCTGTTCTCAAAAAGTGCATAATTGTTGTAAGCGTTTTGTGGTTTAATGGTGATCCACTCTCTCCAGGCTGTATCTCTTCTCCATCTACATGTTTCTCTAATTCTTTACTGGTCGGTCTCAAAACATGAATATGAACTTGTCAGGATCTTTCGGTTGGTTACAATAAAATTTGGGGGGGGGGGGGGGGGGGGCTGGGCTGATAAAGTTGGTGGCTGGTGAGAATGATCTTCATCCCATATTCTCATTCCCTATGTATTTTCATTGACTGACCATTTTCCTCCTGTTTCTTTACTGTGAATTATGTGAGAGGACATATACTCCTGTCATCCAAATAATAGTATGGTGAGGATTAAATAGTAGAGGGTGGAAGATTTGGTAAAATGAAATACTATGGGTTGGAATAATAGTACAGGGTGGAATATTTTTGCCTAATACTGATGTTTCAAACAGAGTTTATAATACTTCAAAGTGCCACATCTTGGATAAATAACCTCAAAATTCTAAAATAACTCCAACTTTCAACAGCTATGGAAAAATTTTAAGAATTTAGTCCAAACTCCGAAATAGTGTATCCTAATGATTAGCTCACAGTCCAACCTGGTGAAAATGAATAAAAATAGGGGGTCAAATTCGAATAATATGGAGTAGAAAATATATAAAAAAAATATGAATATTACAGGTAGGATTATATGTAACACAAGTGCAGGAATTGCAGGAATGAAAGACTTATTTCCTGACTGATGATATATTTCATTCTTCTGTTGTCTTTTTTCACTTAAAGATTTATTGTCAATCCCAGCCAGTGGCCTCTTGGATTTTGCACTGCTGATCAAAGCTGTAAAACTTTCTTATACAATGAATGTTACACATTTCAAGCAGCACACTACTCTTTTACAGATGGTCTGTCCAGCTAGCTGAAAGAAAGGTGGCTTGCTTTCAGAGTGGCCTATTGGTAGTCTTAGTCAAAAGCATTCAACATTCTTTTCCCCACTGTGCTGCTTGAGTTACACAGGAAATTAGAAGAAAAAATAGTTGTTGATTTCAGCAATGAATAATAGTAAATGAAAGTGCCAATGACACTGTAGCTCAACTTGTCAAGACAAAGACATGTACATGTATAGTATGTGACACAGCAATGACAAACATCTGGGTAATGACCTGATAACAAAGGTACATACAAAGTATTGTAACGGTCTGTACATAAATACTGATCGTTGCCTGTAACAAATGTATAGGTAAAGTATTGTAAAGGTGGGTGACAGACAGATGCTAAATAGAAAAGAAATCTTTTGAGTCCCAGAATGGGTCTGACTGAACCCCAAAATATTTGTTCTCATAACACAGTGATAACAAAGGCACCCCAAAACACACTCGTTCCTGTCCCAAGGTGAAAACAAAGGTACCCAAGAAGTTTTGTGAAGATCAGTTCATAAATACGAGCTGTATAGAACTTGTGACAAAAAACTGATTGGACCTAATTTCGGTACAAAATGGCCACTGGTAGCCATCTTGAATTTTGGACCGTACCCAGAAACACTCATTCTTGTCCCAAGGCGATAACAAAGATACCCAAGAAGTTTTGTGAAGATCGGTTCATACATGTAATACAGCCTCTACCCTTAGCCGTATTGACATGTGTGCTTACATTGTGCAAGTAGCACTGAATAAATCAAAGTTCATCTAATCTGCATAATTTCTGAACGAAAAAAAAACCCTTACAATATGTGATGTATTCCATGTTACTAAACATTCATACAAAAATTTATTCAAATCAGAAGTTCTGTACAAAAGACTGATTGCACTAATTTTGGTACAAAATGGCTGCTGGTGGCCATCTTGAATTTCAGACCACACCCAAAAACACTCGCTCTCATCCCACAGTGATAACAAAGGTACCCAAGAAGTTTCGTAAAGATTGGTTCATAAATATGGCCTCTAGTCTGAGCTGTATAGAATTTGTGTACAAAAAACTGATTAGACCAAATTTCGGTACAAAATGGCCACTGGCCACTGGCAACCATCTTGAATTTTAGACAGCACCCAGAAACACTCGTTCTCGTCCCAAGGTGATAACAAAGGTACCCAAGACATTTCGTGAAGATCAGTTCATAAATAGACTCTAGTCTGAACCGTATTGACATGTGTACTTACTGTGTGTAAGTCGCACTTAATAAATCAAAGTTCATCTAATTTGCATAATTTCTGCACGAGAAAAAAACCCGTATTATATGTGATGTATCCCATAGTACTAAACATTCACACAGACAATTATTCAAATCAGCGTTTTCATATGAAAGTTCTGTGCAAAAATCTGATTGCACCTAATTTTGTACAAAATGGCTGCCATCGGCCATCTTGAATTTCGGGCCGGACTCAAAAACACTCGTTCTCGTCCCACGGTGATACCAAAGGTACCCAAGAAGTTTCGTAAAGATCGGTTCATAAATACGGCGTCTAGCCCGAGCCGTATTGGCATTTGCACTTACAGTGCTGAAAGTAACACCAAACAACATCAAAATTAATCTAATTTGTACAATTTACGCACGAGAAAAAACCTGTATTATATGTGATGTATCTCATGGTACTAAACATTCATACAAAACATTATTCAAATCAGAGCTTTCATATGGAAGTTCTGTACAAAAAACAGATTTCTGCATCGTCGGTACAAAATGGCGGCTGGCAGCCATCTTGGATTTCGGACCGCACCCAAAAACACTCGTTCTCATCCCACGGTCATAACAAAGGTACCAAAGAAGTTCCGTAAAGATCGGTTCATAAATACGGCCTCCAGCCCGAGCCGTATCCAATTGTTGACGTACGGACAGACGACAGACGGACGATGGGCCAAGACAAAAGCTCAAATTTGGCTTCGCCAAAGTTGAGCTAAAAATCAAACTGAAATGAATAAATATGCATATTTATTAAATAATCAAAATAATTTAATTATATTTTATCACCTCATGAAGTTGGAGATCATTAGTTCAATACAAGAGGGTTTAGATTATATTCTCACCATGCTGACTGACTTTGACCGAGAAGTGAGATAAAATGATGGATTGAGATAAGAATGAATACATAATAACATCACTGAATAAATTTGCATATTTAATTAGTTTTAAATTTTATTAGAACCTGAACTGGGCTTCTATGAACTTTGTCTTCAAGGTAATATTGGAATCAGTTGGTTAGAAGACACGTTTTCTTGGTAAGCTTTAGTTTGGTTGTATATTCAGTTACATACATTTTCTTATTTTTCCAAAGAAGTGGGCGTGGCCTAAATTATTTAATTGTGCTGCTATTTATAGTTATATCTAGCTCATGGCATGCTGACAGGTTTCAGGGGTTCAACATGTTGTGGATTCATTACTTATGCCATTTTGAGGTCAGTTGTGCTTGTCAGTGTTCAATTCATTCCTTAATAGTGGAATTTTAAAAAGTGGGCGGGGCTTAAATATGCTAGAGATGGGCGGTATTGGAATTTTGAGTTCGGTATCGGTTTCGGTATTTTTGTGTGGGCATACCGCAGTATCGGTTCGGTATTCGGTATGTGACTTCAGATTCACTAATAGTACCAAAGGGGAATCCATGTCCGAAAAAATACTGAATAAGTTGTTCTTGTATCATTCTATCACAGTGCTACACATGCCATTGTTGATGGGCTCAACATTGTCAATCTTTTGTCACCACAGATCATATCTACAGTAATTTGGTGACTTGTTCTAAATACGCCTTAACTTTTCAAGCTCACTTAAGGCGTCTGTAATCATAGAATGTGTGTCCTGAAGATGTCATCTTTAGGTGGGTCTGATGACAGTAGTAAAATGATCTGGTCAGTGATTTCTAGCCAAGTCTTGGCTGCCTGTTAAGGCAGCCAAGACTTGGCTCGAAATCACTGCTAAGCAACTGGACATGTACAGGTCATAGACTATTGATAATTTAGTACAACTGCCCTCGTCCTTAAGGCTTAACAAAACTGAAAAATAAAATCAGTCACTTCTTTCATGAAAATGAACACTTCAACTGCTATCAATCCTCACCAAGGCCTTATAAATAGTGAATGCACAGGGAAAATTGAAAATACCGTTGGTTTCGGTATTCAAAGATTGGGTCGGTTCGGTTTTTCGGTGTCCCCATGATATCGGTATCGGTTCGGTTTTTCGGTATATTGCCCATCTCTAAAATATGCAAATTAAGAAATTTTAGCTGTTTTTTTTTTAAATCAGATATGGTTACAAAACAAACTGTCAATGTTGTGCAAGTTGCTGCAATATTCCTGTGATGTAATTTCAGGTCTAGTAGGAATGAAAGTGTCAATGACACTGTAGCTTAACTTGTGTGTTGTGTTTGATGAAAAGGATAATGTTCAATGTTTATGAAAGGATTATGAAAAGACAAGAATTGTGATAATTGGGAATATGTTCATTTCTGTTCCCTGTATGCTATGTTTATGATAAAAATAATATGAGGTGTACACTGTACTAAAGATCTGAGGGGTGGGTTAATATGACCTCACAGTTAATATATGTGGCCCTCAGTTAACATATATCAACAAAATTACAATGAAATTATTCCAAAATGAGTCATCCTATCAAGTTACATTAAAATCCCTTCATAAATATGGCCTGTAGACTGTGCTAAAGGTTTTCGGGCTTCGGGCTCCTGTAGCCGTCAGTTTCCCAATTGCGTCCAAAGGAGACGTTCTCATTTAGACATTATATGAAGTCAACCTACCAAGTTACAATGAAATCCCTCCATAAATACGACCTGTAGACTGTGCTAAAGGTTTTCGGGCTTCAGGCACCTGTAGACATCACAGGTGACCAACCATGACCAAAAGGGGATGTCATCATCTAGGCATTATATGGAGTCAACCTAACAAGTTACAATGAAATCCTTCCATAAATACGACCTACACACATGCTAAAGGTTTTTGGGCTCGGGCAGCCATCAAGGCTGAATGATCATGACCAAAAGGGGACGTTCTCATCTGGACACTATTTGGAGTCATCCTACCAAGCTACAATAAAATCCCTTCATAATTATGACCTGCAGACTGTTCTAAAGGTTTTCGGGCTTTGGGCCCCTGAAGCCGTCACAGTTGCCCACTCGTGTCCAAAAGGGGACGTTCTCATCTAGACATTATATGAAGTTAACCTACCAAGTTACAATGAAATCCCTTCATAAATATGACCTTAGACTGTGCTAAAGGTTTTTGGGCTTCGGGCTCGGGCAGCCATCATGGTTGAATGATCGCAACCAAAGGGGACAATCTCATCTGGGCATCATCTGGAGTGATCCTGCGAAGTTACAATGAAATCCCTTCATAAATATGACCTGTAGACTGTGTTCAAGGTTTTCGGGCTTCGGGCACCTGTAGCCATTACAGTTGACCAATCACGACCAAAAGGGGATGTCATCATCTAGGCATTATATGGAGTCAACCTAACAATGTTACAATGAAATCCTTCTATAAATATAAACTTTTGCCTATGCTAAAGGTTTTTGGGCTCGGGCACCCATCAAGGCTGAATGATCACAGCCAAAATGGGACGTTCTCATCTTGACCTTATTTGGAGTCAACCTACCAAGTTACAATGAAATCCCTTCATAAATATGACCTGTAGAGAGTGCTAAAGGTTTTTGGGCTTCGGGCACCTTTAGCCGTCAAAGTTGCCCAAACATGTCCAAAAGGGGACGTTCTCATCTAGGCATTATATGAAGTCAACCTACCAAGTTACAATGAAATCCCTTCACAAATATGACTTGTAGACTGTGCTTAAGGTTTTCGGGCTTCGGGTTCGGGCAGCCATCATGGTTGAATAATCGCAACCAAAGGGGAATATCTCATCTGGGCATCATCTGGAATGATCCTATGAAGTTACAATGAAATCCCTTCATAAATATGGCCTGTAGACTGTGCTCAAGGTTTTTGGGCTTCGGGCACTTGTAGTCAACACAGCTGACCAATTACGACCAAAAGGGGATGTCATCATCTAGGCATTATATGGAGTCAACCTAATAGGTTACAATGAAATCCTTCCATAAATATGACCTTTTACCTATGAAAAGGTTTTTGGGCTCGGGCACCCATCAAGGCTGAATGATCGCGATCAAAAGGGGACGTTCTCATCTAGACATTATTTGGACTCATCCTACCAAGTTACAATGAAATCCCCTCATAAATATGACCTGTAGACTGTGCTAAAGGTTTTCGGGCTTCAGGCACCTTTAGCCGTCACAGTTGCCCAATCATGTCCAAAAGGGGACGTTCTCATCTAGACATTATATGAAGTTAACCTACCAAGTTACAATGAAATCCCTTCATAAATATGACCTGTAGACTGTGCTAAAGGTTTTCAGGCTTCGGGCTCGGGCAGCCATCATGGCTGAATGATCGCACGTTCTCATCTAGACATTATATGAAGTTAACCTACCAAGTTACAATGAAATCCCTTCATAAATATGACCTGTAGACTGTGCTAAAGGTTTTTGGGCTTCGGGCTTGGGCAGCCATCATGGGTGAATGATCGCAACCATAGGGAACAATCTCATCTGAGCATCATCTGGAGTGATCCTAAGAAGTTACAATGAAATCCCTTCATAAATATGACCTGTAGACTGTGCTCAAGGTTTTCAGGCTTCGGGCACTTATAGCCATCACAACTGACCAATCACGACCGAAAGGGTATGTCATCATCTAGGCATTATATGGAGTCAACCTAACAGGTTACAATGAAATCCTTCCATAAATATGACCTTTTGCCTATGCTAAAGGTTTTTGGGCTCGGGCACCCATCAAGGCTGCATGATCGCGATCAAAATGGGACGTTCTCATCTAGACATTATTTGGAGTCATCCTGCCAAGTTACAATGAAATCATTTCATAAATATGACCTCTAGACTGTGCTAAAGGTTTTCGGGCTTCGGGCTCCTGTAGCCGTCACAGTTGCCCAATCACGTCCAAAGGGGGACTTTCTCATCTAGACATTGTATGAAGTCAACCCACCAAGTTACAAAGAAATTCCTCAATAAATATGACCTGTAGACTGTGCTAAAGGTTTTCGGGTTTTGGGCTCGGGCAGTCGTCACGGTTGGCAGATCATGCCCAAATGGGGAAATTCGCATCTAGACATCATAAGGAATCATCCTACCAAGTTACAATGAAATCTCTCCACATTAAACATGACCTGCAGACTGTGCTAAAAGTTTTTGGGTTTCGGGCTTGGGCAGCCATCACAGTTGATAGATCATGCCCAAAAGGGGACGTTCTCGTCTAGGCACTATACAGAGGCATCCTACCAAGTTACAATGAAATCCCTTCATAAATACGACCTGTAGACTGTGCTAATGGTTTTCGGGTTTTGGGGTCGGGCAGCCATACTGGTTGCCCGATCGCGACCAAAAGGGGACGTTCTCATCTAGACATGACCCCAAACCTGCATATGAAATTTCGTGACGATCAGACAAGAACTGCGGGGTGTAGCCCGTGCTAAAGGAAATGTGAACAGACCTCACAGACTAACAGACTTCCGCACGCGTGATGGCAATAGCTTATCTTGACTATGTCAAGTTAAGCTAAAAATGTGGGAATATTCTGAAAATAAAGGCAAAAATTAACATTTTTATGCAAATTATATGCAAATTAACTTGAAAGTTAAAAAATTTATAGTAATTTATGTATTTTTTATACTTACCAATGACCCAGACTTAGCTGGTGCTAATCACCTTAATTCAGGGCCGAACACAAATTTTGCCCCCCCAATCCCCAAAATTTGCATCAAAAACCGAAAAATACATGTCCTATATGGCCCTCCATACATCCACTCCTCTGCGCATGCGCAGTGTCAAGGAGGTCCCGAAATTGGCACCAATTATCATTCTTACAACCAGTGCCTGGTAAGCATTATGTACTCAGCGGGGAGGTATGAGTTCCCAACTCCTGGGAGGGCCATCCCCGACTGGGTCATTGGTAAGTATAAAAAATATATAAATTACTATAAATTTTTTAACATTTTTATACTGTACCAATGACCCAGACTTAGCTGAATAGTAAATAGGCTGCAGGCTTGGCAATTTCAGGAGAGCGATTTTTTAGCTCTCCTTACTGCCCTCCTGAAAGAATTAAGGAGAGCGAAAAATTGCCCTCCTAAATATTTTGGTCTAGGATGATTGAGATTACATGTATTATGCTCACATTAAATTTTTGTTGTAAAGCAAAAATGTAATTTAACTTCGAAGTCACATAACATCACGTAATTTCATTTTGTAAGTGGTTTAGTGGTAAAAGGTAATGGTTGCAACCATACCCAAACACAGTTGCAATCATTTGAAGCAAAATGGGTCACAGCAATATTTTTTTTTCTGTCAGTTTCAAGTTCAACAACTGACATCACAGTTTGAGGGGTAATTATTCAAGGAATATTGACACTATAATATACTACCATTACTACTATCCTGTCACTTGAAGCACTTGCACCAGGATGTAACTGTAGATTCAAGCAGACCTGTTGTCCAAGAAAGTCATACGCCTACCACTACCACCTTCAACCCCCCTTGGGGGATTGAAGGTGGTAGTGGTAGGCGTATGACTTTCTTGGACAACAGGTCTGGGTACACACACATGTCTTGTCAAGTGTGTGTTCGGTTGTTGAGTGAGACATCTAGATGTCTAAGAGATTTCGCTTTACCTTAGTAAAGTTAATAAAATCACTGATGTAGTCTGTTGGTTTCAGTTTCAATGAGTTTGTTCAACTGGATACTTAAAATGCTGTGTAAAGCTAATTGCTCTCCTAAGCTGATTGAGGAGAGCGATTTTTTGCCCTCCTGCATTTTTCAGAATGCCAGGCCTGAGGCTGGAGGGCCTAGGACATAAAGGAAAATCCAATAAGCTCAATTATGTATAACAGAATATCCTCTCCAGGAGAAAAGAAGAGATAGGCTTTACATGTATCTTTCCTATTTATAATAAAGAAGAAAGACCCAATACCGATCAGTAATTGAGCATAATAATCAATGATCTCTATTAACATCCAGTATAACCCTTTATACTAATATTTTTAAAGGTAAGCCAATAAATAAAGGAAGTCCAGAGAAATGAGACTCTTTATATTCATTAAAAGTGTCCGAGGATTGTATATTAACGCTCGTTTGACACATGACATATACAAATGCTTCACACTGAGCTACACTTTAAAAATATTACATGGATGATTAAACATTATCTTTGCACTTTAAAACCATCCCGGTACCGACTTGGAATTACTGACTCTGGGGGAGGTATTCCCTTGCTTTTCACTATAAAGCAGGTGACCTAAGGGAACACTCCACCCCCCCCCCCCTTCCCCTTGCCCTGGGTCAAATACCCCAGAGCGAAGAGGGCAGCAGGACAGAGTCACTGCCGGAACAGAAAGCCTACATAACTATAGTTGCAACTGTTTAGTGGACGATATTCTGAGCAACTGATAACGGACCTAAACAATGGAGGTCTCCAGAAATGGACTCAATATTTCTGAGATAAAAATTAGCGAATGTGGAAGGTTGAGACCAATATGCAGCCTTCATTAGATCAGTAATAGCAATACAATTAGCATAGGCCCAAGAAGTCGAAAGAGCTCTTACTTCATGAGCTGAGATCTTGAGTGCCGACTGCTGAGAAGAAGATAATTTTTCATAAGCAGTACGAATAGTTAATTGAATCCATCTAGCAATAGAATGAACCATAATATCCTTTCTATTAGGCATCAAAGACAGAAAGAAACGCTTACGTCCCTTTCTGATGAACTCAGATCTACGTCTGTAAATACGTAAATACGTATTGCTCTAACAGGACACAGTAGAGGCCTACGCCCATCAGATGATGGAAGGGCCTTAATAATAGTAGGTTCAGGATACTTATTAGGAGCCTGATTCTTAGCCAAAAATCCAACATTGGTGGTAAAAGTAATAGTATTACCGACACTACGGTAGTGAGAATCCTCCACAGATAGTGCATGAAGCTCACTAACTCTTCTAGCAGAAGAGAAAGCTAAGAGAAAAGCTGTCTTATATGTTAAGAATTTGAAGTCAACTGTGTCAAGAGGCTCAAAAGGCGCTTCTTTTAGCTTAAGAAGAACCCAGGCCAAATTCCACTTCGGAATTAATCTAAGGGTTCTAGGTCTATTTGTCGAAAAATTTCTAACTTAGATAAAGAGACATTAGTTCCAATCATCAAGCTATCATGATGTGCATAGGTATCGGATAGCATAGACCTATAACCCTTAATGGTGATAGGCTGCAGATTAATCTCATCAAACAAGTATACTAGAAAGTTTGCTATGTCTGGAATGGAGAGATCATAAATATCTACTGAATGATCCTCACACCACTGACAAAAGACCCTCCACTTAGCAGCATAGTTTAGCGAAGAGGAGGTCCTCCTGCAGTTAGAAATCGCGTCCACTGCTCGTCCTGTAAAATGTTTTCCGTGCAAGAAGGACCGCACAATGGAAATACGTGAAGGTTTAGACCTTGCGGATTGTGATGGAGGATGCGCGATTTCCCTTGCGAAAGAAGATCTTCCCGTTGAGGAAGCTTCCTCGGCATGTCCCACAACAGACACCTGAGTAGATTTATCCACGGTCTCTGTGGAGACAGAGATGCTACCAACAGAATCTTGCATTGCGATTGTTTTATCTTGAGCAATATCTGCTGAATCAACGGCACTGGAGGATACGCATATCCTATCATTCCGTCCCAAGAGATCGAGAGAGCGTCTACTGCAAACGCTCGAGGATCCGGACAAGGTGACACATACGTCTGCAACTGATTGTTGAGATGTGTCGCAAATAAATCTATCATTGGCCGTTCCCATTGGTAGCAAATCTGATTGAATACTTGCTTGTTGAGAGTCCATTCTGATGGCAACAGGCGACCCCTCCGTGAAAGGGAGTCTGCTAAGACGTTCAGACGACCCGGAATATGACGGACGGAGAGAAGAATCTGATGTTCTAGTACAAACAGAAGAATTCTTTCCGTTAGATTGAGCAACGGAATGGAATGAGTGCCACCTTGGTTCCGAATATACGCAACTACTGTCGTATTGTCGGACATAATTTGCACGTGTGCATTCTGAATAACGTCTATCCAATGACGTAGAGCAAGCCAAATCGACATCATCTCTTTGATGTTGATGTGCTTGCTTAGAAACTGCGGATCCCAAAGACCCTGGCACTTCAAATCCGATGGGCTCAGTGTCGTGCCCCAGCCTGTTTGACTGGCATCCGTCATAATCGTAAAACTCGGATCTGGCAACTGCAGTGGAACTCCCTGAGTTAACCACTGTATGTCTGCCCAAGTCTGAATCTCTTGTTTCACTTGGCTTGACACGAGTATGTCCGGTTCGAGAGAATGAATCTTCACTCTCCAATTCTGAGTCAGATAGACCTCGAGAGGACGAGTGCGTAGCCGCCCCATCGGAATGAGATCTGAGGCAGCTCCGCACAGACCTATTAGTCTCATGAATTCCCCCGCTGACACTTTGAGTGAAGACAATAGCGAGCATAACAACTGACTAATTTCGCTCAGGTTAACGGCAGACGAGCGAGATTGTTGTGCGTCTCGAAATTCATTCCCAGGTGGGTAAATGACTTGGACGGCACCAGATCCGACTTCTCTTCGTTTGCTATGAAACCGAGACGTCGGAGCAATAGAAGCAGATTGTGCATGTCGTTCTGAAGCGTTAACTCGTTGCCGTATCTCTGAAGAATATCGTCCAGGTAAGCCGACGTTACCGCAGACGAATGAGCTCAGAAATGAGTCATTACCAAGTTCATTACTCGAGTGAATGCCCATGGCGCTAGATTCAGACCAAAGCACATCGCTCGGAACTGATAAACAACACCTAGGACAGCGAAGCGAAGATACTTTCTGAACGCCGGATGTACCATGACGTGAAAGTACGCATCCTTGAGGTCTATGCATAGTCGTTCACTCGAATGCTCGCTCTGACCGATCGAATGGTCTCCATATAAAACTTTGGAGCCACGATCAGCTTGTTTATCCAGCTTAAGTCGATCACTGGACGGAACGATCCGTCTGGCTTCGGAACCAGAAAAAGATGGCTGTAGAAACCTGGAGATTCCTGGTTTTCTACGACCTCTATCGCGTTCTTCATTAAAAAAGACTGGACTTCTGATAGAAGTGCCGTTCTTTTCTGACAATTTGACGGAAGCTGAGTCCATCTTGGACTTCGAGTTAATGGAGGTTTGCCTTTGAAGGACAGTTTTAGTCCTTCCGAAATAACCCCTCGAACCCAAGGGTCCTCCGTAATTGATTCCCAATTGCTTGAGAAACTCGACAGTCTTCCGCCAACCGAAACGCGACAGAGGTCTAGACCATCACTTCCTGGATCCGCGAGGCTTGCGGTAGAAGAAACCACGTCCTCCGCGACCCGCACCTCGCCCCGTTGGCCTAGGGGCATCTGACCGGTTATTTCGGCCAGCATAACGGCCCCTAGCCGAGTCGCTACTCTGCCGGTCTCTAGATATTTATTTATTGGGGTTTAAGGTCACATACTTATGCACAATGGCTAATCGTGACCGTGACAGTTTTACGGGTGGAGGAAGCCGGAGTACCCGGAGAGAACCACCGAGCAACGACGAGCAGCTGTCAGCTCTCCAACATCGCAACTCTGAACTCTGCACCGCAGCACAGGCAGGGTTAGATTGGTTGAAGACATGCGCACCATCGACGTGCAGTACGCCTCAGTACACAGCGTCATCGTGCCCCCATGTAGGCAATCGGGGTGAAGTGTCTTGCCCAAGGACACAACGCGGTTGCCGCAGGTGGGATTCGAACCGAGGACCTCTCGGCTTGGCCGGTCTCTAGAGTAAGACCTAGAGGACGCATAGGAACCTCTATAGGAACTTCCCCTGGACGAACTCAACCCGGAAGTGCCTGGCCTACTCCTGTCTGCTGGTTCCGATTTCTTGGAAGCAGACTTAAACAGCAGAGAGTCTGAAGCTTTCTTTGTTAATTTATCATATATATCAGAAAGCTTGCCACTGAAGAGAAACTCTCCAGAGACCGGAGCGACTCTAAGAGAGTTTTTCACCTTACTGTCCACGCGTGTGGAAGTAGCCAGGGCCACGTCACGTCGAGCTAACTCCAGATTTGCCACTGAAAGGGCGGAGTTATAAGAGGAAAAAGCTATGGCCCTGGACAGAACTCTTAAAGACGTTTGTACGTCTTGAAACTCTGGTCCTTCAAAGCGTAATGACAACGCTCTAGTAAGGTGATCTGCGTAGGAAAGAGCGTCTAAACTAGCTCTGTTAGACGATATCGTCGTCTCCATCGTAGACGACGGAAGTGACATAGACGACAGCATGGAAATATCAAGGTCTTCAGCCTGGTCGTCTAAACGCAGAGGAACTCTCTGGATGCCCTGACCTGCCGTATCAAACTTGTTCCTATGATTAATAAACGGCAGCTGTAGAGCAGATGCCGGTAGGAAGGCTGACCTGCCCATCTTGTTGGCAAGTTTATCAATAGCGTCATTCAATAACTCAAAAATCCGAGAGACATTCTTGGATTGTGACGGAAATTCCGGGACAATGTCCCTAAACCAATTAAAAAACTCGGTGTCCAGTGGCGCTATCACCCTCCTATCCGGCTGCGCAGCATTTTGGTCTGGCGGAACAACTTATGGAAGGTAATGCCGGATGAATTCTACGGCTATTTTATGTTGTTCCGAAAGGGAAATATCTAATTCATCAGAATCCCTTTCGCCATCCTGCCGGACCTCATGTAAATCATGTAAATCTCGGTCGTTCGCACCGGATCCAGCGGCGGAACCTACCGACCCAGCATCTTCTGACATTTCATGTTCCGACAGAGCCTCTGCCGGTTGCTGGGATGCTGCGATTAACTTTGCTATCTGTGATAGCACATCCGTTACAGAGGCCTGGGGAGCGGCGGTCTTACTGGATTTACAGTTAAAACTAGAAGTCCTGTCATGAAATGCGCACAAATAGCACGTTGATATGCGCGTTAATGTACGCGTTAAGGCCCAAGTAAAGCTATCAAATTCTGTACATATGGCCTGTGCACAAGCAATGTTTCAGCCAATGGACCTCCGGGTAACCTGGAGGTCCATTGGCAGAAACATTGCATGTGTTTGCTATGAGTAACCAAGAGAACCTGCCGTGCTTTGGATGCCATTTGATATGGCAATTGCGCGCAATTCCAACGCGCAATTAAGCCTAGATAAGTGCACTATTCGTGACAGGACTTCTAGTTTTAACTGTAGCCGCCGGAAGCTCCCTGGACATTGCATCCTGCATACATCTTTTATGCGAACGTCCGGATGAAGAAGGCCTCGAATCCCTGGCTACTGGATGGCGTGACCTGGTCACCGTGGAATCCCTGGTCGGCGAGGCTGACTGTAATTCACTGGTCACATAGCCAAGGTGCGGTCGAGTGTGCTGCTGAGAGGATATGGAAGCCTTATAGGTAGCCTCGGCGGACTGCCTATATACCGGAGCATCCCGACTCCGAGCGGCGGACGTATGCTCCGACTGCGTAACACTACGGACTACAACATCTGGTCCCAGATGCTGCTGTATGAGAGAGGGACCTCTCTCGCTTGCAGCCCATGCCGAACTAGACAAGCTAAACACCGGACTGTCAGGCTTCCTCCGTTCCATCCTCCTTTCCGTCGTCACTGGGTGTGCATGTGGATGTTTTATAGTGCTCGCAACACCCGACTCTCTCTGCTGGACCGCAACCGATGAACCCGAGTGCTGCCCCATTCGGTGAATGGACGCAACCCCGGTCGAGCTAGCGGGCGTCAACCCCTTCGGGTTCCTTTCGGGGAATTGACGAATCTCCATGAGCACTTTTGCCGCTAGCTCTTCACTTGTATGTGACGACGGAGGCACACTTCTGGACGACATCACGGAAACATCACCCTGTTCTTGTTCCTCTGAAAAAGAGAGTGAAACACTAGAGTGACTCTGAGGAGAAAGAACCGGAATGGACCTTTCTCCAGGAACAACATACCGTGACACAAGTTTCCAACGTTTTTCATCCCATTTGAAACACACAGAACAAAGATCAGTGCGAGTACAGAGAGAACAATTAATACAGAGATCATGAGAATCATAGGAAGATTTCCTCCTATTACAATTTGAACAATAATCATAAGTGCTTTCCTTATGGAAAATGTTGCGAGAGCAATAATATGAGCTTGTGAAATCACTTGCGAGCTCAACTTGAGCCTGCCAACCATGTTGTCCAACATCAAAACAATTTGTATTTATTTAGTGGTGTTTAATGTCACCTATTTATGCACAATAGCTAAGCTTGACACAACAGGACATAAAGTCAAGTTTAGTCAATCGTTTTTCCCCATGTTGCCCATATTAGAGGACTTCCACCCCAAGCATCAGTGACTGGGTAGTAAAGCAGAACTTGTTTACCATAGTAAAGAAAGCACTACCTCATTTTCCGGGGTTCCCACAGGAAAATCTTCCAAGGCAATGTATATCCCCGTGAATCATCGTGAATAGATAGGGTTAACAGTCAGTCAAAACCCAGCAGGAGTATCAGACCTGGTGGATGATTTGGGTGAAATAAAGTTTAATTCGGGACGATTCGGTCTGGGGACAATTTGTTTCATGACATCAGTCAGCAGAAGTATCAGACGTCTCTGACAGTAACTGGGGGACGGTTTGGATAAAATACAGGTTATCCGACAGGATTTCAGGTGTGAACGGAACCTAACAATCGATATCGTGATTTATAAGAAGCACCGACCTCGCTGCTAATGAAATTAGTTCCCTTGATGTGCAACATCATCACTAAATGATTATTGGCAAATAGAATACAGACCTCGGAGAGAACACGGTCAAGGTCAAAAACAACACAAATGAAAACCATCGCCCCGAAACAATTACACTGTAAAACCCACTGCCTTCGGAAAAAAAGCACACGTAGGGTAAATTATTAGCGCTAAACACAATGCACGCATTGTTTTCCAAAATCAAAGGTCTGTCGAATGAGAAGCTTGGAGTAAAACACAATTCATTCAGAACGAAGATCGAGCGAATACAGTTGTACAGTTCGAGCCAAAAATTGATGGGCGCAGTTTTTAGCGCTTGTTCATTGGAAAATGCGAGCGCTTACGGGCGCAAGCGCATATGCGCCCGCTATATGGGAAGGACTGAATCATTCATTGTGAAATGTAAACAATCAAAGTACTCGCACTAATCCTTGAAAATAATGATACATAATACAACAATCCATTATATTCATTAATAAATAATGATTTCAAAGAAAAAATTTTTTTAAGAAAAAAAATTTTTTCAGAAGAGCCCAAGTTCCCAAAGGGAACCCTGAGCCCAATGGATCCCAAAAAAGCCCAAGTGTGGACAAAAATTTAAATTCTTTTAAAAAATTAATGAGACACTTACGGACAATAATAATGTATCTTACTATGAATAAGAGATGCAGAAGACAAAAAATCACTATCAGCAGTAACTGTTGTCAACCTAAGCAAAAGTATCAACAAACCGGAAACATGACTCCAGGCACTGAAACAACATGGCCCGAAATCAGTCACCAATTAAAACACTATCCGATGCAAAACAGAGGCTTCCAGAGAAGAAACTGTAGAACATCAGATGGTAGATGCAGACCAAAATGCCTAAACACCCCTAGGGTGAGGACGTAAACATGGGGAAAAAAACAAATCTGTTACCAAGCCAAAACTCCCAAGAAATTTTAGTAATAAACATTACAAAAAAATAAGCCAAAACATGGGAGAATAGCCAGGGGGGAATAAGGAAGATAGAGAGGAAACACTGATCAAACAATGGTACTTCATAGCAAGAATGACAACATCAGGGCTATGCCCTGAAAAAAGGCAACTAGAAATAATTTCATAAAATAATTATAAGTTACAGCCCTGAACATTTTCTTGCACTCAATTTTTTCCTCTCCTCCTAATGCATCCTCTTTATTTCCACCATTTCTCTCATGAATATGCGTCTGGCATCATGAAAACTGAGATTTGGAAGCACAAATAACAGAGAAGTGTGACTGTTTTGAGGGCCAAACAAAGAATGATAATTGGCGCCAATTTCGGGACCTCCTTGACACTGCACATGCGCAGAGGAGTGGATGTATGGAGGGCCATATAGGACATGTATTTTTCGGTTTTTTGATGCAAATTTTGGGAATTGGGGGGGAGCAAAATTTGTGTTTGGCCCTGAATTAAGGAGATTAGCACCAGCTAAGTCTGGGTCATTGGTACAGTATAAAAATATTGTTCGGGCATGTTAAAGAATTTTAACGTTAACTTCTGGACCAACGTATGGCCCATGACTGTGTGAAATCTCAAGACTCTGTGATCACTGCTTTCATTTTTATGAGTGTTAATGTCTTTATTTACATGAAAAAAGTGTACTAAAATCACCAGTTTTGGAGACGTTTTGGGTTCTGGGATTTATACAGAAAGCACTATGTCCCTGTGACTAAATTTTCGACAAATTTTGAAACTTCAAATGACCATAACTCGAAAACTACATGGGGTAAAGGTGTAGAATAGGGGACTTTTCGGGGGTTTTTTTTAAAATAACGATTTTCTCGCTATTTTTTTTCTGTTTTCTTAAAGTAAACTATATTTTGAACAACATGACACCAAATTAGGTACATCTATCATGTTTTAACATGTAAGAGAATAGATTTTAAATCCTGTTGAACTGCGAGTTTCTCAATTGCCATTTGTTTCATCCGCTGAAAATTTCGCAGCGTCTGTTTTCACTCATTGTTACTAGTGATGTCTCAGGGGAGAAATCATTATATATGATAGCAGGTGCGCTTCGCTTGCGTACGTGTTAGCAGGTGCACTTCGCTCGTGTGCGTGTTCCTCGATTTAAGGTCAGTTCAGTTAGGACCAGGGTGAGCTCATCGGTAAGATAACCTTGGCCCTCACCAGACTGACCCTAAAATTTGATCTAGGGTCAGTTTAGTGAGGGGGCAGGATTTGTCACCGACATTTCAATGATTAAACTCTCCCCCTATGATAGCGATAATGGAACGGAGCGATTGCAGTGAGTCCGACGGCGCTGTCGCAATAAAATCGTTAAGGGCCTATATAAGTAATGAAATTTTGTTTTTTTGAAAATTCTCACCTCTGATATTCCTTCAATTCAAATTAAATATACACAAAATGTACATCAAAACAAAGATTGGGATGTATAGAACATGAAACACATGTGTAATCAACTCATAGAGTCGAATGCAGGCAACACTGGTTCCTGGAAGTCTGCTGCCGTATTCGCACCGGACCTGATAATTTAATAATATTTCACAAAATCAATTTGTGGCCAAATGTGCTTTACATATCCAAGAAGAAAGCTAGGGGATAAAAATTCTTCAAAACACGGCGACAGAGCTGCATTGGGGAAAATTCCAAAGCCTTTGCTTTTGTTTACATATGAGTATACTTTCAATTTCCGGTCGACGTCATCGGACAGAAAAAGCATGTAAAAACAACGCCGTCTAAAATCAAATAATGGAAAAGATCGCCTTCATACAGTATACTGTTATTAGATAGAGATTGCACAATTGCCATATTCAATGCAAGGTATCATGATACCTGTTGAAATTTCGTAGAATTCCGATTTTGTTTTTCGATGGAAATTCGTGGTAACGAGTGATTTGCGCATGTCTGTCGAGCATCAGGCCTGGCATTCTGAAAAATGCAGGAGGGCAAAAAATCGCTCTCCTCAATCAGCATAGGAGAGCAATTAGCTTTACACAACATTTTAAGTATCCAGTTGAACGAACTCATTGAAACTGAAACCAACAGACTACATCAGTGATTTTATTAACTTTACTAAGGTAAAGCGAAATCTCTTAGACACCTAGATGTCTCACTCAACAACCGAACACACACTTGACAAGACCTGTGTGTGTACCCAGACCTGTTGTCCAAGAAAGTCATACGCCTACCACTACCACCTTCAACCCCCCAAGGGGGGTTGAAGGTGGTAGTGGTAGGCGTATGACTTTCTTGGACAACAGGTCTGCTTGAATCTACAGTCACATCCTGGTGCAAGTGCTTCAAGTGACAGGATAGTAGTAATGGTAGTATATTATAGTGTCAATATTCCTTGAATAATTACCCCTCAAACTGTGATGTCAGTTGTTGAACTTGAAACTGATAGAAAAAAAAATATTGCTGTGACCCATTTTGCTTCAAATGATTGCATCTGTGTTTGGGTATGGTTGCAGCCATTAACTTTTACATTTAAACCACTTTCAAAATGAAATTACGTGATGTTATGTGACTTCGAAGTTAAATTACATTTTTGCTTTACAACAAAAATTTAATGTGAGCATAATACATGTAATCTCAATCATCCCAGACCAAAATATTTAGGAGGGCAATTTTTCGCTCTCCTTAATTCTTTCAGGAGGGCAGTAAGGAGAGCTAAAAAATCGCTCTCCTGAAATTGCCAAGCCTGGAGCATGGAAACCATCTTCAAGAAAAAATGCAGACAGTGTTGTCCTTTTCCAAAATGCAGTCCTAATGCTGTATTCGAAAGTGTTTTGAATGCCTAGCTTTGTTATTGAATATCTGAAGCACATTCGTCCATGAGTTGTTCCTGCGAAATATTATTTTATTATCAGTTCTGGTGCGAATACGATAGACTTCCAGGAACCAGTGATGCCTACAGTCGACTCTATGAGTTCATTACACATGTGTATAGTGTTCTATACATCCCACCCTTCATTTTGATGTATAATATGTGTATATTTAATCTGAATTTAAGGAATATGAGAGGTGAGAATTTCAAAATAAACAAAATTCCATTACTTATATAGGCCCTTAATATTTCTTGAAAAAAAAACGATAAAAGTATGTGATTGTGTGTCATTTTGTTCAAGATATAGTTTACTTTAAGAAAACAGAAAAAATAGCGAGAAAAGCGTTATTTAAAAAAAAAAGAGAAAAGTCCCCTATTCTACACCTTTACCCTACATATATTTAGATTCTGTAAAAAGATTTTTTTTTCTCACCACAATGCACATGAGTATTTTCCAATCAGTTTTATTACATAAAAACCATTATGGAATTTTCATGTAAAATCCCTACCATAAGTTATAAACCTATATAGCACCTTAAGCAATAAACTTTAGAAATAAAAAAAAAACAATATACATTTCCAAGTAACGAGTATAAAAACCTCAAATTTTAACAGGTAAAAATTATCTGAGGCGAGAAGATTCGGCCTTCCAAATGTGCCAAAGTGAGAAGATTCGGCCTTTTTGGGGCCGAATCTTCCCGAGGCCGAATCTTCCCGAACGTTTTAGACTAGTATTGCAATTTAGCAGTAGTTTTCAGGTCCTTGAACCCAGTTCGCTTCCAGCTGGCTTTGCAAATTACCCTTGAAAAACAGGTTCCTTTTAAATTATTTACTATCTGGTTAATCAGTTTGAGTCTTATTTTCTCTCCGTTCAACTTGCAGCCAGGTCCCTCGACCATTGTTTATGTGTTCCAAATCAATCACATCAAACGCAAACGCATGTGTCTTTTAAAATGACAGAAGCAAAACACGGCGACACGAAACCCGCCAAAACAATTGAAGGGAATTAACTGCGTGTTCAAATTCGAAACAAAAGCAACACTCCCCACCAAAAAAGAGTTCCCGTTTTTTTCGTGAGCAATCTCAATTGCTGATGCACGCTATTTTCCGTCAATACTCTGTCAAATTCTCCCAACCTGCCATTTAGGCCCATTTATTGCAAATCAACTCCATCTTTCCATATTTAAGGCTAGAAAAAAACAGTGTTTTGATTCTCAGACAACCCCGCATTGAATTTGAATCCCCTCATTTGAAATTTTAATTGCCTTTCAGTGTCTTCCATATTAATTAATAGAAGCAAAGTGAGACCTTAAACTTTTTCTCAATTTTTGACTGATGCATATTTATTTCTTTGTGTCTTCAATATGTTTGCCTTGTTATAATTTATGGGAGAGCACAAAGGCACTTTCCCATAAATTGTAACGCGGCAAATCCCATAGTTGAAATATTTTTACTTCAAAGATAATATAAAGAGCGCCGAAAGAATATGAAGCCTTTGAATTGCAGTACCTACAGTTTGTGTATTTATAAAGGAATGTTTTATTTTTCAAATTAAAAATGAATTTATTCGTATAAATACCGATATGCACTTTCTATATTTCTGTGTGGAAAGAGACTGCCGAATTCTTCTCCATGTTTGCTCACTTTTTTGCAAATTTTTGCATAAGAAAAATAAAAATTATAAATAAAACCCTCCCTCCCTCAGGCTCACTGATTTGAAGGAAATGCTTGAGAAATCAATTAATTTATTTTGTGTGACATAATGTGATTTTCTTTTAAAATTGCATTTGAAAAGAACTAGACATGAGCGACATGTTTATTCGGACAGGTGCAAGAATCAATGCATCGCTGATCTAATCGGATCTCTCTCAATTAAATTGGGGCCAAGTATGTTTAAAATATTTTCAAAATCACACAGGAAATATAAAAATATGTTTTAAAGTACTAAATGTACCCCTGAATGTGCGAAAAGTCGCAATTTAATGAAGCGTACGTAATAATAAATATATATGACAATTATTAAGTGTTGTTTGTTTCATTGTAGACTATTTTCAAGAGAAAATAGATCATTTCGCCATCGACACTGATCGACACGCCATTTTGTGCAAGGAAAACAATGAATTAACCGAGGCGCTCGACGGGGTGAATATTATCATACTTGCTCGACGGAGGTGTAACTAATTCGTGTGCATAACATTCAGGTCTTTCTGTTCACTACGAGGGGATTTAACAGAAAGCTTTTTGGAGAGAAATCATTTATAATTTGAAAATAGTCTACAATAAAACAAACAATACTTAATCATCGTTAGACCTATATATATATATTTATTATTGCGTGCCCTTCATTAAATTATCACTTTTCACACATGCAGAGGTAGGCCTACATTTAGTACTTTAAAATATAGTTTTTATACACTCACCGTCCTTTTTACCTGCGAAAAGTTGTGTTCAGGCTATTTTTTTTAAACGGGGGTTCATAATTCATTTTCAGTTAGCGTTTCGCCAAACACATGCCGAGGTGATAATAAATATTAAAACGAACCATTTATTTATTTATTGGTGTTTAAGATCACATACTTACGCACAATGGCTAATCGTGACCGTGACAGTTTTACGGATGGGGGAAGCCGGCGTACTCGGAGAGAACCACCGAGCATCGACGAGCAGCTGTCATTTCCTCAACATTCTAACTCTTTTCAAGTTCCGTTCAAGCAGGGTTACAGCGGTTGAAGAGATGTGTACCATCGACGTGCAGTGCGCCTAAGGACACGTCGTCATCCTGCCCCACGTAGGCAACCGGGATGAAGTGCCTTGCCCAAGGACACAACGCGCGTCCTCCCGGACGGGGATTGAACTCGGTCGGAACCCCTAGCATAGAAGTCCAACAATCTACCACTGAGCCACCTCGCTCCCCAAAACGAACCATACATCAGTGGATACTAGTTCTAGGTTCCTGTATGTCCAACCCCAATGATATCCACCCAAAGCCACAGGAGCCTATTCAGACTAGGGCCCCTTGTGCTCACTCCACCAATCCATATGTGTGAGCTGCCAGTGGTGGGTCTGATGGGAGGGGGGGTGGACTGAGGGCCCCCAAATGCAAAGCGTAACTTACTGTTTCCTCAGGAGGCACCATAATCGATCTCAGAGTTTCAGAACTTGAAGAAAGAAATATCCGGCTCACAACCGTGGGAGGGAATACCCCCAATTCCATAGTTCAAGCCTTTGAAATATGCTAGTGTTATATTGATCTTGCCCCCCCCCCCCCCCCCCCCCCCATATCGAAAATATGAGAAATGGATTATATATCTAGTAGGAGCGAAGCCAGGATTCTATATTGGGGGAGGGGGGAGGCTAGCCATTTTTTTTGGGGGGGGGGGGGAACCATGATCCATGATATTTGGAAGTTCGTTGTGGGGTTTCGACCCCCCCCCCCCCCCCCAAACAAATGCAAATTGTCACATACTGTTTTTAACCCCTACGTTTCTTCAGGAAGCACTAAAGTCGATCTCCCCCAGAGTCTAGCAACTTAACCTTCTTCCCAGTGGTGGGCCGGGGACACCCAAATGCAAACTGTCACATTGTTTTTTCGCCTCAGTAGCCCAAATATGGACATTATCTCGAAGACATATTCCCTGCCCATTGAACACACACGATTACATTGAAACTGACATCTGAGCACAATCCCTACTGCTTTTCTCTGCCAGACACTGGCGCTTTAGGTTATCTTGAACTTGCACTCCAAGATTGGGCATCAAGTAATTGGAAGAATTCAAATCTATTGCTTGTTAATTTCAGTTGCTCACTATGCATATTGTGTATGATACACATTAATGTGTATAGCGAGCGATTGGCATTAATAACTAATGAATTGGTTACGATAATTTTTTTCTGGGATGGTCGAGTCGTAACTAGGACCGTCTGGCCGTTGCTTCATTCTACTACTTCCATGAAGAGAAGTGGGAGAAGGGAGAAATGACCAAGGATCCTAGTTATGGTTCTCCTCGAGGGGGGGGGGGGGGGGAGGTGGTGCGAAAACCCCACAACGACCTTCCAAATATCATGATTGCCCCCCCCCCCCCCCGGCTAACCCCACACCCCCCATTGTAGAATCCTGGCTAAGCCTCTGCAAGATATATAATCAATTTCCCATATTTTCGACATGGGGGAGGGGTGGGGGGTGCAAGATCGACATAATGCTGGCATATTTCAAAGGCTTGAACTATGGAATTGGGTATGTTCCTTTTCCAGGGTTGTGGGCCCTTTCACAGATATTTTTTTTCCTTCAAATTCTAAAGCTCTGAGATCGATTCTGGTGCCTCCTGAGGAAACGTGGGAGTTAAATACAGTTAGTTACGGTTTGTAATTGGGGGCCCCAGCCCCCTAGTGGGAGCTCACACATAGGGGTTGGTGGAGTGAGCATAAGGAGTCCAGTCTTAATGGCTCTTGTGGGTATCATTGGGGTAGGACACACATGCAAGAATCTAGAACTAATATCCACTGATGTGTGGATGGTTTTAATATTTATTATCACCTCGGCATGTGTTAGGCGATACGCTAACGGGAAACAAATTATGAATCCAAGTTTAAAACAAATAGCCTGAACACAGCCTTTTGGCGATAAAAAGGACGGTAAGTGTATAAATACTACGTTTTAAAGTACTAAATGTACCCCTCTGAATGTGTGAAGTGACAATTTAATGAAGCGTACGCAATATATATATATATAACGAAGATTAAGTATTGTTTCTTTTATTGTAGACTATTTTCAAATTATAAATGGTTTCTCTCCAAAAAACTTTCTGTTAAATCCCCTCGTATTGAACAGAAAGATAAGATTTAAATGGTACGCACACGAATTAGTTGCACCTCCGTCGAGCAAGAATTATAATATTCACCCCGTCGTGCACCTCAGGTAATTCGTTGTTTTCCTTGCACAAAATGGCGTGTCGATCATTGTCGATAGCGAAATGATCTATTTTTTCTTGAAAACAGGCGCGTAGCCAGGAAAAAAATTCCGGGGGTGGGGGGGGGGGGGTGGGGGGGTTGGATAACCGGGGGGGCATAGCCATCAGATGCCAAAGGCATCTGATGCGAGCGCGGATGGCGCGAGCATCTTGAGGGGGCCTGGGAGGGGGTCCTCCCCCCGGAAAATTTAAAACTCCAAGTCTCAAATGGTGCATTCTGGTGGGTTTTCGAGTGAAACTTGTCTTCTTTTTCACGGTAGCAAAACTTGATATTTTTTACCATGATGTTGCGAATTTGAAAGATGCAGGCAAAAAAAAAAAATTCAAGCCACTTTTTCAACGCACAGCAAATGAGCCTGTGGGGGTGGGGGTGGGGGTGGGGGTGGGGTTCTTCAATTAATTTTCTGTGTTTACCGTTATGAGTGGGAAGCCGGGGGGGGGGGGGGGGGGGGGCTTTGTTTCTCTCTGTCTCTCTCTGTCTCTGTCTCTCTCTGTCTCTCTCTGTCTCTCTCTCTCTCTGTCTCTCTCTCTCTCTCTCTCTCTCTCTCTCTCTCTCTCTCTTGTTCTTCTTGAAACAACTACTGGCGGAAAACATTTGGGGGAGGGGGCACAGCTAGATTGGGGGGGGGGCACGTGTCCCCACCCCACCCCACCCCCTTGTGGCTACGCCACTGCCTGAAAATAGTCTACAATAAAACAAACAATACTTAATCTTCGTTATATATATTTATTATTTTGTACGCTTCAATAAATTGTCACTTTTCACACATTGGGAGGTACATTTAGTACTTAAAATCTTAGTTTTATACCCTTACCTGCCCTTATCGTAATTTTTACCAGATACCGTCCTTTTTACCGGCAAAAGGTATGTCCCGGAAATAACATTATTATCATGGCTTATGTGTTAAAATAAATACACACAACTGCTTGTTATTCTGTTCGCCATTCTTAAAACCGAAGAACTTATGTTTCGGGTCGCGTTTGTCAGAGCTGGTGAAGAGCTGAGGCGTCGTCTTTCGCTGCTCGAATTTGCTTCTGACCGGAGTCCCGTCAATGGACAATAGGGCTGTAAGATTAAATTATTAGGCACACCGACCCTCCTTCCCAATTTGGTATTCATTTCCTTGATTACCCAGGAACGGCTAACTTTTTGTCTACTCGAAAAGTAGATGCATCACGGGATTAAAGAGATACACATGGGCTTCTAAGTACTGTTTAACGAATAGAGCTTCGAAGGCAAATAAATCGGCGTGAAATTAACGAAAGTCTTCGAGGATTTCTACGCAAACTTTTGAAAGATAAAAAAAAATTGTCTCGCCAAGCTGGCTAAACTGGTGAATGGGATTCTCAATCCATAAACAGATGCCCCACCTGCCACACACACATTTCCAATGTAAGTGGAGTGTGTAGGGGGTATTAGGCCTACGCGTATGTTGTGGATAATGCCCTCCTCCAATTTTGAAATGGTCCACTCGTGTGGTAGATTTTGGTTATGGTCCCCTCTTGATACTGTAGAAAGCAAGCTGAATTTTATTTCAGTCAATAAAATTTACTCAGTTACAATTCCCTAAAAAGGGTAGTCTATCAATTAAGACTATCGTCTGTTTACTGTAAAAAGTCAGGGGGGTCGCGAAGTTGACCGACTGGAGGGCTGTAAACCCGATTTCGTTGCGACTATGATGGCCCAGGCCCCAACAACATGAAGGCATGTCTTCGCAGAAGTCGCGTCTTGATGATGATGTAGTTAGAATATGATACAGTTAAAAAAAATAAAACTTCTTTAAAGTTTATTTTTGGATGTAAATGTCTCGCGCACCAAGGAGTCTTAACGCAACGTCTTATTAACCCTTCGATACGTCTGTGCGTCTTATGACGTAAGTAGTATGTCTGGTATGTTTCAGGACCTATTGCCGGACCCCGGAAGTGACGTCATGTTACGTGATCCAGTGGAGCCATTTTGTGTTGTCATGGTAACCGCGTGAGCGGCCTTGCTGTGACGTCATCCCCATAGTGATACGTTGTGTGAGCACGCATGCGTACCGCGTGTTGTTAAGGTGATACGTGTTTCCGTCGTCCATTTTGTATACTGGAGGCCGCCATCTTGGTGTCTGTGGTAGTACGTGGTTGTTATGTGACCCACTGGCTTCCAATAAGACAGGGGTATGTTCGGAGGGTATGTTCGATTGAACAGGAGTAAATTCCCGATTCGTAGAATTACCCAAATAACCCCGACAAGTTTTACTATTTCGAATTCTTTCAGAATGCTCTGCTTCTATCTATATATGCAATAGTTTTCGCCTATCTGGCCATGTTCCTTTTTTCTAGAGTATACTCCAGTAGCGTAGAAGAGCCTATTAGTTGGAACAGCTTTGCTTATTATTAGTATATTTAGCTATTCTGGTCTATTCTTGTTAGTTCTGACCCTATTCCAAGTACTCTTGTTGTTTCATTTATCTAGATCATTTATATAAATTATAACTAACCAATCAGATTGCTTGATTTCTCATAACCTGTACTTAATCGTACAGAGTTATCTCCCCTTATTACAACGAAGTTGTATCCGATTCTCATCGCCTCTATATCCAATGGCAATATCCGCGGGTACCCCAATTTCGGCACCCCTTTTTGAAAAACATATGACCTTCGGCACCCCTTTTTTGTCATATGTGATTATGTGAAAAAGCACAATGTGACACAATGTGCCCTAGCACATAAGCACATGCTTTATGTGCCGATATGTGCTTATGTGAAAAGGCACAATGTGCCCTAGCACATAGGCACATACGGGTATCTGAGGATACCTATGGCCTGGTATTGTATTATTTGAGGATGCCTATCTAGGATACCTTCTGGAGAATCCCCTTTTTGTCATATGTGCTTATGTGAAAAAGCAGAATGTGACACAATATGCCCTAGCACATTAGCACATGCTTTATGTGTCGATATGTGCTTATGTGAAAATGCACAATATGACACAATGTGCCCCAGCACAGAGGCACATACGACCAAAAGGGATTCCATTGCCAGAGGTGTTTTCCAAAAGAGATTCCGTAAAATGGGATTCCTAACCGACTCCGGGGCCCGGCCAATAGGTCCTGAAACATACGAGACATACTACTGACGTACGAAATCAAACAAAGCGTTGATACTTTGTGGTAATTTCTTTTGTTCTTATTTTTCGATTTGTTTAAGTTTTAGCCCCAAATCCTATTTTCTCCGGAATAATGCTCAGTGGCAACCGTTGCGCCAAATGTTATCGCAGCTTCAAATACTTATATAATCCTGCTGTCAAGACTTCTTAACTGGTTCAGTACCAGGGCTTTCAAAAAATGAGGACATCACTTCCCTTCTTATATTTCATATTCAACCAAACACAAATAATATTTTGTTTATATATATTTTGTTTATATAAATTTGTTTTATTACAAATTATTGGAGAGTGCTTGTGGTCACTCTCCAATAATTTGTACTAAAACAAGTTCTGAATAACAAATTCCGACCAAAATAATCTAGCCCTCAACCAGATAATCACAAATGTGAAAAATATCTTGTTATTTGTACTTTCCGACGTTTGACGTCGCATTTTGAAAAACGTTGAAAAAACCTATTTCCCAGTGACGTTTGTCTGGTTCAAATATTTTGCCCCGAGGGTGAGATCTCCCCGTTCCCACCTTCAGACTCATCGAGGATGATTTTTCTCACCCGCACGAGGATTACTTCATTATGGATAATTGGCGGTCACGTGTTGACATACCCAATTTATCAAGTCGTAGTCATTTCGAAAAACGAACAATTTCATCGGAAAGATCGTACAAAAGTTAGGTATATACTAAAAAAAATTTTTTGTAACACTGTCCGCTAAGGGGTTAATGAATTTGCGCGTGTCAAACTCTAATGTAAAGGGAATTGTGAGGTGAGATTATTGATCAATCGATAAATTCGCGCAGTGATATTATTAACTCTGCAGAGAAACATGGGGCTGAAACAAATCAACTTGTTGATTTTGAATGGCACGTGGATTACATGCGGGAAATCGTGAAGCCATTTTGTTTATTTACAATTGCGCAGACGCTGATGAAATAGTTCCGGCGACCTAATAAAATATGCAAATGAGTATGTCACATGGGGTGGGTGGGATAGAAATATACCACCCTGCTGTCTCACCCGGGACACGCTTATGTTCCACGTATAGTGGGGGAGAAAATTTAATTCTCAAAGGGTTAAAATAACACGTGTCGTACAAGTACTTCATATTGGTTATGTTGGGGTTAATTTAACAGCACGAATCGGAAACTATAATCCCCCATTTGTATATCCGACTGTGTGTGTGGCGTACAGCTGAGCGGCAAGGAAATTTCAAGTTCGGTTTCGGTATCGACACGGTATTCGGTATCAACAACAAGTACTCACACTAATACCAATGTCGAATGGTATTTTTGTTTAGACCGACTGACTGTAGAGGAGAGGGGCGTTGGCTCGGTAGGTAGGTAGAGGTGTAGGCTCCAAGTCGAGAGTTCCTCGGTTCGAAACGCGGCAACCGCGTTGTGTCAAGACACTTCACCCCCATTGCCCAAGCGGGGTCACGGTGGCGTTGTGTACTAAGGCGTACTGCACGTCGATAGTACACTTGTCTTAAACCAATGCTAACCCTGCTTGTGTGGTGTTAGTACGTTGGGGATCTGAATATCTGGGTATCTCTACACCGGTGATTGGAACGAGTCCTAGTATGACATCAATGGATATTTTCCTTGTTATTTTAAATTTAAAGTTTAATAATAATAATAATAATATACACATTTATATAGCGCCAAAATTATAGTTCAGAAGATATAGAACCAATTCTAAGGCGCTGTACATGTTACTGAGCTCGTGCAAATATACTAACGGAATATATACAGTATCTTACAGTCCAGAACATCACTTATAGGCTTTTTGAAACAGGTATGTTTTGAGATCTTTCTTGAAAAGGTTGACATTTGACAGACTTTTTAGGTGTTCTGGTAAATTATTCCACAAGTGCGGGCCAGCAAACGATAATGACCTATCTCCAAATGTCTTACACCTATGTTTTGGAACATGTAGCAGAATTTTACCATCGAACCTCAGGTTGTATTGACACACATTCTTGGTACAGGTAGGCTGGTGACATGTTGTTTTGTGTCTTAAAGACTAATAATAAAGTTTTGAAAATTATTCTGTACTTGACTGGCAGCCAGTGCATATCCCTCAGAACAGGAGTGATGTGTTGAGATCGTGATACCCTACATACCACTCGGGTTGATGCATTTAGTACCATCTGCAGGCGAGAGTACTGATATTGTGGAAGGTTGAACAATAAGGCATTACAATAATCCAAATGTGAAGTTACAAAGGCACGAACTAGGGTTTTTGTTGAGTCTTTCGTGAGGAACTGTCTTATCTGTTTAACTTAGTAGAGACCTCTGAAAGCCTTAATGCACATATTTGTAACATGTCTGTCCATAGACACGGTAGAGTCGAAGAAGGCACCAAGATTACGTACACTGTTACTTGTACTGATGGCAGAATCCCCTACCTTCACTGAACTGATGTCAACGTTAGTGAGCTGTTGTCTTGAACCAATTATTAGGAATTCAGTCTTATCATCATTTATCATTAATTTGTTTGAAAAACCATCCATGTGCGAATGTCCGAAATACAGGATTCAGTAGTTTCTAGAGCTTTAGTTTGATCCTTGATTGATGGTCGAAAAGAGAAATAGATCCGTGTGTAATCAGCATAACCGTGGACGTCAGGCAGGTGAGATTCAATGATGGTGAACATTTTTTAAATATAGAATAGAAACAGAAGAGGACCAATGCAACTACCCTGTGGAACTCCACATTCAAGATGGAAAACTTTTGACAGATTACCGTTTATTGATACACGCTGCTGGCTATTCTTGAGGTATGATGATAGCCAGCTAGCAGCAACACTATTAAGTCCAAAATCAGAATTCATTGTCTCTAGCAGAGTTTTATGACAAACCGTGTCAAAAGCAGCACCACCAAGGTCTAAAAGAACAAGCAATGTTACCCTTCCAGACTCCATATTAAGGAGGATGTCATTTTGAACCTTCAGTCATGCCGTTTCAGTCGAGTGAAATTTTCTGAATCCAGATGTGTTGGCCGGTAATGGAGCATGCATATCACTATGTGACATTGGTTGGTCAATTGCGGCTTTTTTCACCCAGCTTAGTTTGTCTCTTTATACATCTTTCCACAATATTGATTGGAAGTATACCTAACGCGACAATGATAATCTTGTACTCTCTTCTCACCACGTGTACACCACAAACTGTCTTCGGACGGATACATTAATTTCGCCCGACGTTGCTGGTGTCTTCGGCGCATCTTCACAGCTTGAGATCGTGAGTTCATTAAATTGAATTATCAAATCCAGCTTCGCCTTCAGTTTAGTTTCTTTGGTTCACCTGTGAGGTACCGGCCTAAATGCCACTTGTGGCTTCGATGACTTGTCACAGTTGCGTTATTCTTACAACTTTGCCTTCAAGGATTCCAGAACACCAACATATCCTGTGCCACGATCCTCGAAAAAAACCCTTTCAATTTTGAAGGACTTGTGTGCAATATTCTCCTCTACATTTAACCCTTTACCTAACATGAAATGCAGACGACACTTGCAAACAAAATTCTTCAATAACTATTTTTTTCTTAAATTTTTGTCTCAAAAACATAGGTTATGACCCCTCACTGGAAGGAGCTCGACGAGCTCGTTCCAAAGAGGGGACATAACCTATGTTTTCCAGACAAAAAATGAAAAAAATAATGAAAATTAACTGGCGAGTTTTGTGAATAGCGCAGGCCGGTTTTGTCCGTTACGTTGAGTAAAGAGTTAATGCGACTTCAAATCCCAATACGAGAGCGTACGCGCAATAACGAATCGCTATTGTCACATTTGCACCATTTCGGATTTTTGACGGCACTTTCCTCAAACATATCTATGACATACATATTCCATTCCCCCTTTTGTTTCTCTCCCATTAGAGCTTGTTAATCACGTCTATATATTCCATGCTGCAGAATGTCGTTCATTGTCTTGTCAAATAAAATTAAATCATACGTTTCACACCAACAGCATGCTATGGAACTCTACACGTCCAGTATCTAAAAACAAGCGGCTGCACTTTTCCAAAAACTCCCTCAAATTTATGCAGTAATTAACTGGTCGAGTGCAAATCTTCCTGGTCGACAAAATTAGTCGCATTATTTCATATTTTTTGTCTTGCTACAATTTACGGGAGAGTGCCTCTGGGCACTTTTCCAGAAATTTTAACACTTGAAAACATATTCTTGCAGACTAAATGTTTCCACTTCCAAGAAAATGTACATCCACATGAAAGTGTCAATGACACTATCGCTTACCTTGACTTTATGCTGCATTTATGAGATAAATACTATACTTACCTCACCAATGTGGCAGTTCAGTAGATTGTCATATGGATTGACTCTTTTTATTGTCATTTTATTAATGTTCAACCGATTACAAAAAATGGCCGCTGACCAATTACTGGTTATTTGAGCTCACAATCGGCCGATTCCGATTATAATACCGTGAATTACTAGACACGTCGAGGTCAGCAAAGAACTACATTAAATTTAACATATTTTACAGTGTTTACAGTCCGTTCACTACTAGATAAGTCGAGACTCGAAAGAACGACATTAAATTAAACATATTTAACAATGTTAAACTCCAATGACTCAGTTCCAGTAAAATTACCAGTACCGCACACTTGGGCGGTAAACGTGGCTCTCAGAGCTAGTAATTTTACTGCGACCCGAGTCAATGGAGTACAACCTTCAGTTTTCAGATATGAAATGGCGATTGCGGCAAGTAACCTCAATTGCAAGCTTCATTTAACTTGTATGCCCCGTAAAGGGGTGTCTAGAGAGATTAAGAACACACATTGTGGTGGTTTTTCAACTTTACTGAATGGTATCATTGACATCCTTTTACATTTACAATTGAACAATTGCAGAAGATAATAAAATGCGGTTTATGAACCATCACAAAATACTTGGCAACCCTCGGTTGAGTCGATGTTCCAGGAGCCGATGCTGTTGTCATCCGATTGCCTACAATCGGCCGATTGTGATGACCGGTGCCGATCATCGGTTTAACACTGGACTAAAACGTCAACAAGAAAAAAAAAGTATGAGCCAGTGCGGCCAGTCTGGGCAGTCAACTGTGACTGAAATATGACATTTTCGTCTTCTCATCATCAGTCAGCTTGCCAAGTTTAAAGAAAAATAACCCATAAATGTAATCTGCAGAGCGTGCTTAAGAAATCCAATATGGCTGCCAGGACAGCAATTGTGTGCACTCCACCGCGACCATCATACGTCATTTTCATCTACTCGTCACACCGAGCCACATTCCAAGAAAATTGATACATAAATGCCATTTTGGAATTTTGAAGACATTCCAGATGGCTTACAGGGGTGCCATAATTGGTAGCAAAGCGTTACCAAAATGCGGCGTTCTTCCCAACTAATCATACTAAGTCCCCCTGCCAAATTTCAAGAGAACTGGAGCGTGTGCCAAAAAAATCAATGTGGGCGGCCGACAGTGGCAATGATATGACGTATTCTAGATATGGATCTAAATACGCACGTGATATGAAATGTGGTGATGATCGTGAAACAACTTGGGGCTGTAGCCCATGATAAACGAATTGTGGTGAGTATTCTGAAAAAAATTCAAGATGGCGGCCCTGGTGGTCAAGTTAGGACGTGATCTTTCAAAATTTCAAAAGAGCTTAAGTATAAATGTGGCCTGTAGCCCATGCTGAAGAAATCTAAAACGACTGCAACCCAAATAGGATGTTCTCATATAGGCATGAGCCCGAACATGCACAACATATTAAATTTTATGATCGAAAAAGAACGACGTGCTGAATTCCAGTGAATGAATAGTTGGTAGTGTTCTAAAGAAATCTAAGATAGCGGCCATTGTGGGCGGCCAGCCATTACCAAAATGCAACGTTCTCATCCATTCATCGTACTAAGTCACCATGTCCAATTAACCCTTTACCAACATGAAAAGCAGACGACACTTGCAAAATTCTTGAATAACTATTTTTTTCTCATTTTTTGTCTCAAAAACATAGGTTATGACCCCTCATTGGAACGTGTTCGACGAGCTCGTTCCAAAGAGGGGTCATAACCTATGTTTTTGAGACAAAAAAAAAAATAATGAAAATTATTTGGCGATTTTTGTGAATAGCGCTGGGCGTTTTTTTTCCCGTTACGTTGGGTAAAGAGTTAAAAAAGACGCACAAATGCGCCATTGTGCCCTGCAAACTGTGCTGAAGAAATTAACCCCTTCGCTTCTGAGCAGTGTGGTAATATCCCGTGCAGAAACGTATATTTTGTAAAATGGAGTTCGAGTGAAAAAATTAAAACACCAGAAACGTAGACTTAATTATAATTTTAAAATTGTAAGTACATATATGAACATAATGTGATAATCTCACCCAGGACTCCCGCCCCAAATACTCCCACCCACACTCCAAAGTTCTGTTTAGAAAAATGACGTCTCGTCCAATTGTCTTATCACTTGAATTTAGCTCCTATTTGACTAACTTTTTTCGAGTCACACTAATCTTTGAAGAACACCAAGAAAGGTAACTTTAATTTTTTCGCGTAATATTTGGGTTTCTGGAACACAGAAAGGTAACTCCAACAACAAGCTGAGCAGGTAGTCCAAACAGGGCCCCACGACTTTCATGGCCAAAAGTAAACTCGATAAAGTAAATTACATATTTCCATGTTTCAAACGTCGGTGTTCGAACAACTGTAGCCAAATTACATTTACCGAAGAAGATATCATCTCTGTCTTAAGCGGGCTAACCATAGAAAAGGCCAATGGACATGATGGCATCAGCCGCAGAATGTTAAAAGAAGCCATGTTTTCTATTTCTAGGCCACTTTTCTTCTGTTCAGTAAGTCCTTAAGTACATGCACACTCCCAGATGACTGGAAACTTGCGAATGTTATCCCACTGTATAAAAAAGGAGAACGTTTCAATCCCAGCAATTATCGGCCAATTTCTCTACTGTCTTGTTTGGGCAAAGTCATGGAAAAAATAGTATTCAAAGAACTGCATACGTTTTTCTCCGATAATAACTTGTTTTATAAATTCCAGTCCGGATTCTTACCGAAGAACAGTACAGTTTTTCAACTTATAGGAATATATCACAGTCTTTGCAATGCAGTTGATGAAAATCTTATAATATGTGGAGTATTTTGTGATATATCAAAAGCATTCGATAGAGTGTAGCACCATCGAATATTATTCCAACTAAAATAATACGGTGTGTCTGGTCCTCTCTTGTCTTGGTTCCATAGTTATTTAAGCAACCGGAAACAAAGAGTCCAAGTAAATGGTATCTTTTCAGAGTATGTAAATGTAGGACTATGGTGTGCCACAAGGTTCAGTGTTAGGGCCCGCTTTTATTCTTAGTCTATATAAATGATATAGCTGATACGATTGAGTCAGTTACCAGGTTGTTTGCAGATGACAATGTTTTACGACCAGCCAGGAGCAAATTCAAGATCTTGAGACTAACATTAATCTTGACATAGTGAAACTTGTTCAGTGGGCCGACACATGGCTTGTAAGCTTTTATGCACAGAAAACACAAACAATCTTGTTTACACTTAAAACAGATATAACATATTCAGATTTACATTTTGCGCGTGAATCTCTCTCGTTCGTTTAAATATCCAATCCAATTTATCATGGGATAATGAGATTGAACAAATCTGTAAAAGAGCTAATTCTAGGATTTCTCGCCATTATGAAAACTAAAATTTTTGTTTGGTCGTAAAACTGGAAAAATCTACTTGGACAAAATACTTCCCATATTAGAATATGCAAGCCCTGTCTGATGCGGAGCTGCAATTGCATCTAACGAAACAGTTGGATGATATTCATTACGACACGGCCCGCATTATAACAGGACTGTCAATATTCACCTCACACGAATCGTTGTTACTAGAGCTTGGATGGAAGACGCTCGGAGAAAGAAGACACATACAAAAAATGTGTACCTTTTACAAAATTGGTAATCATTCTTCACCGGAATTTCTGACCGAGTTGCTGCCTACCAGGTTCGAGAACATTTCTTATAGTTTACGGAATTCTACAGACTTTGTAATGTACAAGGCACGGACCGAGGTGTTCAGGCATTCATTTTACCCATCTTGTGTAGACTCGTGGAATAAATTACCAGAAGTAACAAGAAAATTACCGTCAATCACCTCTTTCAAAAAAATGATATCTGATGAAGTTGTTAACCCTTTACCCAACGAATCGCCCGCATCCCACGCGTAATATGCAAATTCAGAAGCTGAAAAAATATTATTTTTCGAAAAAGTTCAACAAAACCATATCACGTGACCCCTCTTTGGAACGAGCTCGACGAGCTCGTTCCAAAGAGGGGTCACAATGATATGGTTTTGTTGAAAGTTTTTGTAAAAATTTAAAAATGATATTTAAAAATAATAAATTTTGATATTGTCTGTGTTGGGTAAAGGGTTAAACCAACACCATATTTTAGTAATGGCAAGAGGAAATTAGATATACTTCATATCAAAATCAGATGCGGCTGCAGTGACCTAAACAGTGACAAGTTTCTAAATCACATTGCAAATTCGCCATTTTGCCAGTGTGGCGAGGTAGTGGAAGACGCGGAACATTATTTCTTCGAGTGTCAGCAGTTTAGTATTCCTAGACTTCAACTGATGTGTGAATTGGCGAATTTCAATATAAATTCAGTTGATATTCTTTTATTGGTGACGTGCAGCTCCCAAACCATGCGAATACACTCATTTTTAAGGTTGTTAAAAAATATATCCCATGCAGATTTGATTGATGTTAAGTATTCTGGAGCAACTGCAGGGTAAGCAACTTGCTTATTTGAGACCGTCACGCGTAGTATGAACCCCAAAGATGGTTTTTCTTGACGGCTGGTATTGATGTGGGCATCGTGGCGAAGGACAAATTCATAGTTTATGGTACGGCGTGTATCCTCTGAAACTTTACTTGCAACTGATCATTATTTCCTTCGTCACGACCACTATTATTATTATTATTATTATTATTATTATTATTATTATTATTATTATTATTATTATTATTATATTATTATTATTATTATTATTATTATTATTGGTATTATTATTCGACTGAGCCAAAATTAGCATGTAATGGACATGACAGACAGCACCCCCACCCCTCCTTTCCTTTCCTTTCTTCTTTCTATAAAAATAACTATTCAATTCTTATTTTTTTGTATTATGTTTCTTTAAATGACAGGACTGCTGTCATGTGATATATATATTTGTTAAATAATATGTTACAGGAGAGGAGAGTTACCTAAGTGGCAAGCATTTGTTCTCCAATCCTTTTGCAGCCTTTTTGAGACAAATAAAATATGTTTAATCTTCAGGGCCCCAGAGGCCGTTATATAATATTTGTGTTTTTTGGTTATGTGCCACAAAACAAAAGAATGTATAACGACTTGTAGCCCCAGTTTGGACTACCTGCTCAGCTCATAATCGTAGTTACCCTTTTGATGTTTGGAAATAACGGTGTGCTGTGGTATCCATTCCCTGTACTAAGTATGGACTTATAGCACCGGACATCAGAATTAGGCCCCGTACTCAGTACGTACCTATAGCAGCGAAAGGTTTAACTAGTTCAGTGTGAAAGTGTATATTTGGGCTTTATTCTGAACCGAAATTTAGGTACAGCAACCTAAAGTTTTCATATATTTAGCTTAATTTGACGAAATCAAGCAAAGCTACTGTCACGACGCGTTCGGATGTCTGAGAGTATATTAGTCTGCGGATCTCAGTCTGTCCACAATTTGTTCAGCACGGACAACGCAGGCCTGCAACCAGGGTCGGGCATCAGGCGGGGGGGGGGGGGGGCATATAGGGGCGGTGGGGGGGGGGGGGGGGGCACCTCCCCAACATAATCCAATCATTTTTCCATCCAGAATCATTTTATCCCCCCCCCCCCCCAAGTGACTAAAGTTCACTAAATTTTGATACATCATGCCAAGCACATGTGCGCCAAGCTGACCATGGTTCGGCGCGGCATGGAAAAATTTTAAAATTTGGCATTAAAAGGAGCAATTTCTGTCTTCTGAAGGATCAATTCCTACTTCAACATACCCCAAAATTTTGCATTAAAAGGAGCAATTTCCTGTCTTCCGAAGGATCAATTCCTACTTCAACATACCCCCAAAAGTTTTATTTTTCTACACAAATAACAAGATTCATTATTTGATTTTTTTTATTTCTGTCCACTAACTTTTGAAGACCATCCAGAAACATTTTATCCCCCCCCCCCCCCCCCCCCCACAATAGTGACTAAATTCTACTAATTTAGATACACCGTGCCAAGCACATGTGTGCCGGGTCGACCATGGTTCAACCCGACATGGACAAATTTTAAAATTTGGAATTAAAAGGAGCAATTTCCTGTCTTCTGAAAGATCAATTCCTGCTTCCACATACCCCAAAAGTTTTATTTTTTCTGCTCAAATAACAAGATTCATTATTTGCAATTTTTTATTTCTGTCCACTAACTTTTGAAGGACCATTCAGAATCATTTTATCCCCTCCCCCACCCCCTCCACCTCCCCAAAGTGATTAAATGCCACTACGTTGGATACTCTTTGCCAAGCACATGTGCCCCGGGTCGTTCATGGTTCCACCCGGCGTGTAAAAATTTTGAAATTTGGCATTAAAAGGAGCAATTTCCTGTCTTTGTCCCATGGAAAGCCTCTGTTTGCGAGAGCATTTCTCCAACTTTCAATTACCAGAAACCACTCATCATCTGAAATTTAACCTCCTATTGAAGACAGATAATCTCTTCTGTTAATTAGTTAATGTTTCGTGTTGTCATAGTTGTGTATAATCTGTGTGTTGAATAAACACCTCAAATATAACAATAGAGACTCAGTCATGGGATTATATTCAATGTAATTACAGGTGTGAATTGACAACTCTGAGTTAATTCACTGGTAGATAAAATGGATCAAAATGGTGAAAATTGAAAAACAGTGTCTGAAATTTTTCTAGGGGGGGGGGGGGGGGGCGAAAATGTTTCCAGGGGGCGCCGCCTCCCCATGCCCCAGTGGTTGCAGGCCTGGGGCAACAGACCACAGCTCTTTTCCGATCATTACCAAACTACATATGCATGTCCAGAATGACACCAAGATGAGAGTCAGAAATCGGTGTTTGTCGTTGCTCTACCATCTGACGGAATATCACTGTACCATTGCCATCGCACGGCCACTAACGTATTGTCACTTTACTATATCGTTTTCCCTCTAACACTCTTTTCACTCGAACGCTTTTCACTTAAGCAGTCACCACCAATGGGGTTAACCCCCCACCCCCCCCCCCCCCCACACACACACACGTTTATCTCAGAATAATGCTCATACAGGCAAGCCTACTCTGCCTGCGTATGTCTTGCCTTTTACAGGTATGTCGTCTTCCTAAATACTGATAGCGCCATGAGCTCACACTTTCTATTTCTGATCCTACATTCAGCTATGACCACCGACTTGGCCCGCGACTGCCCCTATTATAAATATGAGCTCTGTGGCTCCCCTACACTACAACGTGCCTCTACCTTTGCATCGAAGCGACACCTCCTCTCAACATATAGCATGGGACATAACCATTTCCTCGCCGAGACCCAGTCTTTCACACCTTCAGACTGGAATGAATTTTTCGAGAAACCCACGATTTTTATTTTCATAGCCAGAACGTCAATTCTCATTTCACTTGCTTCTTTTGAACTTGGCTGCTTAGATCTATCTTTATTTAATATTCGCTTTAAAGTTCCTTTGAAAGACTCGCATTTCGGTATCTCCTGTCATTCGGTGACAGGCCAGATGCGTAATATGGGCGTGTGTCCAGATCATGTGCGATATAATGTTTTTACAACAATTACCTATTCACTGTCCATAATTACACAGATAATGACTGCAGGAGAACACTGGTCTTCCCTCGCTCTAATCTCTTATCAGATAGCTCCTAAATGGTTTCTGCAGACCCGCGATAATGGACATAAAATTCCACGCTTAATTAGCAGCGTATGGACTATTACTGGTCTGTTTAAGTGACAAATCGGTTTTCGGGGTCCGTCATGTCCCTATCTTTATGCTTTATATTTAGCCCAGTGAGAAAGAATAAGGAAAATATATATACACTTTTAAACAACAAAAACGAAAATTCAAGCTATCAGCATGAGAATGTCCCATTATGGTCACGGTAGACCACCCACCATGGTCGAGACGACAGCCATATTTAAGGAAACTGACTTTTAACGGTTCTTAATATTTGCATAAGGTGGTTGCTGCTAGCATTCATACACAAGTGAATAGTAGGTCAAATTTTAAAAAGCGGGTGGTGAATTCTCCAAAGAAGGCAGTCACGATGACAGTTTGCACGAGGACTGAGGTTAGTATCCGTGGAAAAGGGGCCATTGTCAAACCAGTTAACCAGGTGTTTGTAATATCAAAGTTTACAACGTATCCTAAGATGTAATGTGGCATTCAGTAGTATTGACATTATATGTATCGCCACTTGAGAGCAATAAGGTGCTAAAGCATAGCAGATGGCGCATTGTTGCAGCCAAGGATCGACATATAAAGCTTTAGACCTCACCCAGTCGATTGTATAGCGTCTTTGATTGGTGATTATCGACCAGCTTCCGTCATTATACCTGATAACCCCTCTCCCATTGGCATTGACACAAGTAAAATACACCGGAAACGAATACTCAAACATTTCTCAGTTACAGTTATTGGAGCGTAAAGATTTTTTCACTGGTGCACTTCTGGCGAAAAAGGGCATGCGTTGCGCTTTTGCCCCGTATCCCCAGAAAAAAGGGAGCAGCTGCCTCATCGTTTCTGACTCTCTTCGCCACCCGCAATCACTAACCTGCACGCGAAGCTGAGGTGAACGATTATACCAAAAGTCCTCGTTTCTTTGCGATCCTCTCTGTATAGAACTGCCTGATTATTTGCAAAATACGAAGTCTCTACTTCTCGTCGGGGGTGATACAAATCCATTGTTTGGGTGTCAGTGACGACGCAGAGATATTCGAGAGTGTGGGTGGGAGGCTCTATTACACAGTCTGTGTGTGAAAGGTGTACAGAAAAAATGGGACGAGGATCCTGTTCGCTAGAAATGATTGTAAGCGGAGGCTGAGCTACCAGCTGGGGTGCAGGGGGACTTTTCCCCACTAATCATAGACTTTGACTCCCCACCTTTCAGACTCTACACTCAAGCACCCATCCACAAACATACAAAAAAAAACAAAACGAGCAACACGAAGCGTTGCATGCGTCCTCTCCTGCAATAGGGCCTACTACGGATAGCATATATTGCTCACTGGAGCGGTGGTATTTCTCACCGGTAAACTAATTTGTAAAATAAAGTGCTTTCAATAAAAATGTATGAGATTATCAATATCTAAAACACCCATAAATGTTCGCCATTTTGAACAAATAAACTAATACAAGTCCAGATTAGCTCAGTTAAACTCCCCCCCCCCCCCACTCCCCCCGTATACCCCTTCAACATGAACGATATAAAAATTATTTCTATGGGCTAAAAAAACAAAACAACAAACAAAAATATTCACAGGGACAAGTCTAACGAGGGGCTTAACTGTTGTAAGTATGCATAGGCGAAACCTGCAATATGTGGATATCTTTTTTCCAACATTGGTCTATCACCAAACCAAACGACTTCAAAACACGAGAGCTAATGCTCCAGTTATAATGGAAAACGTTCAAATGGACTGTTTTTTTCTCTAAGTATAACAAGGGGCATATCTCTGGTGAGTATGTGTTGTCGAAATCCACACAATATGCAGATATCCTGACCAGGAACGCAGCTAGAGGTTTCCGATTGGAGGGGTGTAGTGTAGAGAATTTCAACTAGGGGTAGGGACCGGGAGGGGGGAACTCCCCCTCCCGGTCTCTCTCCATAGTTGGAAATTCACTACCGAGAAACGTTTTGAAAATGAAGTCATGAAAGGGGGCGTAAATTGATTCTAGTAACTGAAATGCCAACACAGTTATGATAGAATTATCAGGTTATTATTATTTGGTATTATTCTATGGATTGAATATGTGCTAAACAAATGCTCAAGCTTAGAACTTTGAGCAATTCACACTGTCCTGACATCAAATCAGATCTTATGCTGGAATGATCAGTTTTCGATGTTTCAACATTTTGTAACTGTGAATGATGGAATTATTAACTCAGAATAACGATTTTACATGATGCGATTTTCTTGAAGTGCATTTCGAGGATTTTTTTTTATTACGATAAGTAAACGTACTACAGAAATCTCATACCGATTGACATCATGTATACTTATGAAGCTCGATAGTGCGTACACTGTAGTTGTAAATAGCAACACGGATAGATGGAATTTCCAACTACTCATGACTTGCCCTCCGAATTTCCAACTATAGGAAATTTTGGCCATGATTGTGGGGTGGGGGAGACTGATTCTGCTCCCATACTAGTCTATCACCATAGCAATGAACATCAAGACCTGATAATCAATGCTCGAGTTGCAATGCAAAATGTTCAAAGTGACAGTTTTCGAAGTATAACAGGAGACATAACTCATTCGGCTTGTCACAAGAGGGAAAATCGAGAACCAAATCTCTTGAAGCCCTTTCGACATTCGCGTAACCTAAATTCTGGAATGGTATGGGTGAGGGATTACGACAAATCACATGTACGCGTCCATTTCAGAATGAGTTGAGAAAACAATTTCTTAACAGATATATCGACAACGTGCAATTTAATCCCACACTGTGCAGATTGTTCTGGCGATAAAGGATAGTTACCCATACAATATATTTCGACACCCAAGCATTTGAGTATAACCCTAAACTGTTAATAGTGTTGAGAAATCTGAGATTTGAAATCTGCTGCTTCCGGGCTGTAGGTTTCAAATGTTAGAGCCCCCCCCCCCCCCCCCACCCCCACCCCTCCATTTACTTCGGTGGGTTTTAATGGTTTATTTGCGAACACTGTCAAGTTGAGTCCAAGCACGAATACTGCAGTCGTCACTGATAGGGAGATAGGCAATTCAATAGACGAACCCGGTATTCTTTCATTTCTTCTTTTTTTTCTGTGGGTAATCCTCCAGGCTTCATCACATTTAAGTTTTATCTATTTGGTTATATGTCCAACGTATTAATTGGATATACAGTGGTGTGTTGACCCAACCAACTCAAATAGGATTTACTTATACTACTATTTCGTGTTAGGTAAAGGGTTTATGCACTGTCAGTCTATGCAATTATGCAAGTTATTACAGCAATTTTTTCATAACACGCTAGATTATTGACATTACATATTTTTCAAGCACTTTCGAGGACTTTACTACTGGAGATATGATTTTCAAGCACTTTCCAGGCCCTGGAATTTCGATTTTTTAATTCAAGCACTTTCAAGCACCTCCAAGAACCTGTACGAACCCTGGTTATTGGTAGTGAGTGTCTTTTTGAACATATACGTTATTGTGAGGTGTTAACGGTAACATGGTCTGAGGTTTGCGGCTCGGAGCGTACGTTAAACTTCGACGCTTCGCGTCTCGGTTGAACATAAGCTACGAGCCGCAAACCTCAGACCAAGTTACCGTCAACTCATCACAATAACTTATAATGTTAACCCTTTACCCAACGTAACGGCCAAAACCGGCCAGCGCTATTCTCAAAAATCGCCAATTAATTTTCAAAATATTTTCATTTTTTGTCTCAAAAACATAGGTTATGACCCCTCGTTGGAACGAGCTCGTCGAGCTCGTTCCAACGAGGGGTCATAACCTATGTTTTTGAGACAAAAAATGAAAAAAATTAGTTATTCAAGAATTTTTTTTGCAAGTGTCGTCTGCTTTTCATGTTAGGTAAAGGGTTAAATATAAGTAGACTCGTATTCCTTCTAAATTGAGTTACCAAATTTTTCCTATGAACTGAATGTAGCAGAGCTGGTCCAAAGAGGAAGTATTTCTCCACCAATCGACAAGTCTGCTGCACATGTTGCAAATTTATGCACAACTAGTACACAAAGTAATATTTAACTGAGTCAGAAGGGAGTGACAGGAAGACAGCCAATCTGGCTTTGTCACCTCCCTTTGGTATACATGTTTACTCTGATCTCATGTCATAAAGGTTTTGTTTTCGATTACACATTGTTTTCTGTAATTCTTTTATTACCTCTTTCACTAAAATTATACATGTGTACAGCTTTTCTAAGTCTAACAAGGGACATAATTCTGGTAAGTATACGTAAGTATACGTGGACAAATCCCACAATTTGTGGATTTTCTTTCCCCCATACTGGCCTGTCAGCATACCACAAAAACACCCTAAAATCTGACACTGGATGCTTGAGTTACAATGCAATACCGTGTGGATTTCCTTTCCTCCTTACTAGGAAAATGAACCAAAGGACACCAAAGGATATCAAAATGCGACAGCCGATGCTCAAGTTATAACGCAAAACGTTCGTATGGTCAGTTTTCTAAGACTAACAAGGGCCATAATTCTGTAAGAATGCGCGGAGAAACTCGCAATATGTGGATATCCTTTCCCTCGTGCGGACTGCCCACCATACCAAATGATATCAAAATCTGACAACCGGTACATGAGTTATAATACAAAACGTTCGTAGGGATAGTTTTTTAAAGTCTAACAAGGATCATAAATTTGGTAAGAATGCATTTACAAGACCGTAATGTGTGAATATCCTTCCCTCATGTTGGACTCTCAATGAGTGACATCGAAAAGGGGGCAACTGGTACTTGAGTTATAACGCAAAATGTAGAAACGGAAGTACGGACCGGGACCTCGACTACATGCCCACCGAAACACTCCCTGGAGGTGGCGGATAAGAAACTCTACTCCAGTGGATGCTTTATACTGCAGGGTGGAATATACAGATTGGAAACCATAGGGGATCCTTCACTCCCACCAAAGGGTCGCCATACCATATATTAGAGGAGGATTTAACAAGTAGTGACATATCACTAAAGCCGGACCATTCACCAGTTATCCAGAATTCAATGCTACAGATTTATAAATTGGGAACAAATCTATACAGTTGTAAAGGACACCCCCGCCCCCTCCCCCAGCCCACTAAGCACACTTGGGGCCCTGCTGTGCCTCAAATCTTCTTGTGAAAGTTGCGCGTTTGTACTCGCGTTTCTTCTGTCAAAGGTCGGGATGTATTGGCGGCCGACAGAACAGCAGTTTTTGCACAGCCAATCCGAACCAGTGACGGTTTCCCGATGGGGAACGCTGTCCTCTTACTATTCTATGAGAGGGTATACCGGTCCGCTACAATTTCAAAACCCGAAATAGCTTGATCCTCACGAATATTAAACACTAGCAGGGCTACCCGGCGTTGCTCGGACTGAGTTGGTGCCCCTCTACATCCCCACCCCCACACCGGCACTTTTTTAAACCCCACCATTAGATTCCTGGTAAAAAATTACTCCTAGTAGACCCCTTTGAAGACTATATCGGAGAGAAAAATTTTGGTCATAACTTTTGGTGCCCCTCTACAACCCCCACCCCACCCGATACTTTTTTAAACCTCACCATTAGATTCCTGATAAAAACGTACCCCTAGTAGACCCCTTTGAAGACATATATCGATAAAATAACTTTTGGTGCCCCCCTGCCCCCGCACCCCCACCTCACACCACACACTTTTTTAAACCTGACGATGACCTCTGCCATAAAACAGTACTCCTAGTAGACCCATTTTGGACACTCGGGGTGGCCCCATATTCATTTCTATAGCGGACAGACAGACATACATGCATACAGACATTCTAAAATATAGTACAGATAGCGAGATCTCGATGGCCTTGCAAGCTGCACATAACCCATTTCAGTTGTGTGTAGCTCACAGCCTCGTACAGACAACAGTGGCCACTTGTTTTGATGAGCTGAGAGTACTAAATTTTCAAAAGCTTATCTCCAGGTCCCCCTCTACTTCAACGAGAGGAGGACACACTCTCTCTCTCAAAGACGCACCCCCGCGTTTGACATCGCTACACGTTAAGCGCCCGTTCCGATCAGAGATGCGACCGTCCATCTACTTCTTAATTTCGGAAAGCATGACTGGTCTGAACTCTCAGATGGTATGGTCAGCGTGGTCGGTGGTTCATAGGAGGGTAGAAGTCTCCGCTGTCGACCAGGGCATTGGGAGACTAATGGTCCTGCGATATTGCGAGCCAAAGAGCAGTGTTTGCGCCAGGATTTCACCAATGGTGGAGGGGGCCTTCCCCGACAATCCCACCAAAAAGGGGGTGGTAGACCTCTCTGAAATAAGCTGTTGCAAAGGTCGTCACCGCTGGCAGGGAGGTCTATAATCATACGGTATTTTTTCAGAATTTTCTTTTGGGCTAAACCAGTGGGGCTAACCCGGTAGAAATTGAATGGGTGAACGAGAAGGGACCGATCAAGACCCCTTCGGAAACTTCTTTGGCTAGTAGGTAATCACCAATCGCCAGGGTGTCATTACAGATTTTAGATCTTTTAATTCCGCGCGGTCTGTTGGGTGATTTTCGATGCCTATATGGAAACCAGATGTCAAGCCTTGGACGAAGAAGGAAACAAATGCGTGGTCTGTGTGTGCCAGAAGAGCCCGGTGCAAAAGGACCGATACAACGATTGATAGTGAGGCAGAAGTAGGAAGCTTTTTTCCCCATTGGTGTTGCGGTTTAACTTTGGCAGTCGTTGAAACTTTATTTGTGTGATTTAGTGATTGCCCAGAAGCAACGGTTTTGGGGTTGTGAATTTTTGCAAGCAACACGTGCCAAAACTGGCCTAAGACTTGTCATTGTAGTCCGCCAGAGGGCCATGTTGTGGCGCCATTACAATAGTGACACGTGGCCCCATTGCGCATACGCAGCGCGTATTGTTTGGGTGACACGTTGTTCATTTTGTATACTGGAGGTCGCCCCCCCCTCCTCCTCGTTTCTATGCCGGCACGTGCGTGCTATGAGACTCAGAGGCTTCGAAAAGGACGGGATGTGTTCGCAGGTGTGTGCTCGGCTCAAGTCAAGGGGAAGCAAACTGTTTACTCCAAGAGGACTCTAACAGTTACCAAAAATCAAAAATTACAGAAAAGGTCCCGACGAAACCACCATTTTGGGCTAATAAGAGCAGAAGGTAGTGCTATAGGTCTGGAAGAGTATACACAAATTGAACTGGGGTATGACTTATTACCACAAAGAACCAGCCAGTGTCGGACAATTTTAAGGGTGGGGGAATCCGGAGAGAACCAAAGAGCGCGGCGAGCAATTGTCAGATCCCCCAACGTTCGAACTCCGTACATGCAGTTTTAGCATTGGTTGAAGGAAAGTACACCATCGACGCCTTAGTAAACACCACCACCGTGTCCCCACGTTTCTTCGGTAATGTGTAGAGGGTAGAGAGAGAGAATTTCGATCGAATCGCAGTCCAATCGCGACCCGATCAACATTGACTGCCCAATTTTTTAACCACACTATTATTGTTAAGTGGTCGAATAGACCACCCCCGCAAGAATTTGGGCATGTGATGACGTAGCCAGGGGCCAATACTGATAAAACTTTTACAACTGTATTTTCCCGAATTGTGTTTTCTAAAAGTGAATATAAATGACGGGAATGAATCACTGGCATTTTAAAAGATGTGGCAATTTGCCAACTGGCAAATTGCCACATCTTTGAAACTGCTAATGGTTCATTTCATTTAATTATTTCCTTGAATAGAAAATACAAATCTGAAAAATTCAACTGTACAGGTTTTTTGTATTGACCCCCTATCGCAGTTCTGCGGAACCTGAAGGCTGCAGTTGGAGGCGCATTTCGAGACAACGACCCCAAAAATTAATATTTTGGTTTCTATTAATTACTAAGCACGTGTGCATTTCAAGTCTGCTTTTAGTTTTGTTCTGTACCAGATATCTTACAAGGGAAATTTCCATTCTGATAAATTAAAGGAGTGTCTGTTAATCATAGCTTTCGTCGAAATGGAATTCGAACATTCAGCCGTAAAAGTGACATAAAATGCACCTAATAACGAGGAAACGATAGAATGATCGAACTGTGAATAAAAATCAAGCTCATTGAAATTGTTCGAAATCAAAAGAATCACACCTTTAATTTTCTCTCCCGAGTTAGTCGATACAAGCTGTTACAAGGCGCACGTTCTGAAGCAAAATCGATGACATTTTCAACGTTGATTTGTGTACTTCAACATACCTGTTTCTCACTTAAAAAACGTGAAAGTGTGTTCGAAACTCACTCGACGCCAATAAACCTGTGTTCTTGAAGTGTTGTTTAAATACAAGCAAACATATAAAACATTAACTGACGTAAAAAACGTGAAAGTTGCAAACTATTGCGGTCCAGCTACAATACACGAGTTATGCTAAAGTCCAATATAAGTAAGAGAAAATTGTTTGCTTTGAAATTCTCACCACTGATATTCCATAAATTCAAGTCAAATATACATAAATTATACATCAAAATGAAGGTTTTGATTTGTAGAAAGCAACAAATATATGCACTTAACGAGCAGTTGACAGCAGGCATCAAAGATTCCTCGAATTCAGCCTCCGTATTCGTTCCACAACAGTCAATCAAATAATAATTCACGAGAACAACTTATGGCTAAATATACTTCACATATCTAAGAACAAAACTAGGAAATCAACATTCTTCAACACGCAGAGACAGAGCTGCATGGGAGTAAATTCCAATACTTTCGGTTTTGTTTTGTTTCTGTTTCTTTACATTTCGGTAAAGGTTTCAGTGAAGGTCAACAGGGCCTACAGATCATCGATATCCAATGCAGTCTAAAATCATATAATGAGACCGATCGCCTCCTCACAACACACAATTATATGGCGACCCCACTGTTGCCATGTTACTTACATTGTAACAGGGGCGGCGGAAACGGGGGGGGGGGGGGGGGGGGGGGGGGGGGGTGTCAGCACCTCCATTTGTTTTTCCCGGGCAATGTTTTTTTGTGTGCATATATTTTAACACAACCAATGACTGGTGAAACAAGGGGCGGATCCAGAGCCTCCCCCATATTTTCGCCAGCTATGTCTCTCTCGTACTGGTTCAGTTTCGATGGATTTCGGATCATTTTTTGCAGTAAGTGGCAGCAAACGCTAAAATGTATACAGTCTGTTAATAAATCGGTTACTGAGGTAGATCGTAATCTTTCAGACATACAAGTACCAAATCCACCCCCAGACAAGATAATCCACAGACAGTATAATTGCTGTAAACGTCTGGTAAAGTACACAGGTGGTGTCTATTTATCAGCTTTGGTCGTAAGCTGATAAATAAACCTCACCTGTATGCTTTACCGGCGTTTTCTAACTGCTCTGAAAGTATGAAATCTTTCAAATACATCTCCTGAAAAATCTCAAAATATTCGCTCAGATGCATGGAAATGTGAGTTTTGGGACCCTGGAATTTAAAAGTTTCGTACCACGGGCCGATCCATGCTCGTCCCGTCATACCGACGATCATCAATCTCCCGATCCAGACCCCTCTCCCCCCCCCCCCCCCCACACACACTTTGAAAATCGTTCCGCCTCCCCTGCACAAGGTACATTGGAAAAGTGATATCTCCTTAAATATACATTTCCAGCGGCAATGAAATCCTCCCCCAATAAGAAGAATACAGTGCTGACCTTTCCCCAGAAGCAGTCATGACTCTGCATCGTGAAGTGTTTTGAATGACAAGCTTTTTTTTCTTGGATATCTGAAGAACATTTGCCACCACTTGTTCTCCTGGAATATTATTTTATTATTAGTTCTAGTACGAATACGGTGGCAGACTTCCAGGAACCACTGGTGCCTGTTGTCAACTCCGTGAGTTGATTGCATATACTTTCCGAGTTCTATACATCACAACCTTCATTTTGAAACAAAACAGACGTCGCCCTTTTATTGCGTCGAACACAATTATCTCCTCTATAAATTGCGCATTGTACCGTTTTGTATACTGGGACACATGTCCGATCACGGTTGTAAGGATGCTGCAAAATATCGTACCTCAGACTCTCACTGCTTCGATCGGATAAGGCTTGTCATGCACGTATTTTATTAAATTCATCCCTAAACTTGTATAAAAATATGAGGCGACAACTCCTTCGAGCTTGCTGTTCTAAAAATACGAGGTATTTATACATTTAAATTAAAAAAAAACGTTTTCTTTTGTTGTTGTTTTTGTTTTGTTTTTGGGGTGGGGTGGATGTAGGGTCTCTATATTGTTTTGCTGCGCTATAATTTCGCCGACAGCATTAAACTGAAACCACCACTACCATCACCAAGTAAGACGCCAGAACATGATTCTATTATCCGATTATGTACCCAGTTATTTGTGTTTTGGTTTTGGTTTTACAGAATTTACAGTCTGTGTAGGAATTCGCATCATTACAGACCAACGTGACCCAGGTAGGCATGGGCAGATCCGAAAGCTTGCAGTGACAAGTTCTTGATGTATTGTTATCATTCCTCCGTGTAAAAAACAAAACCAAACATGTAAGTGCATCAAATTCTTTTTGATGTCCAAGAGGAAGTCAACTACAGTATCGTGTCAATAATGGTGTTTATTACTTTCCAAAGTGTGATTTACTGGGATTTCCGGGTTTGATTATAAACGATAACTTCACAAGTGAATTATGCAATCAACAATTGTATCACGTATCCGTGCGCGCAAAACGAAGACGCTTTACCGTTGGTGTAATGTTATTTTTTTGCCTTTTTAACCCTTTACCTAACATGAAAAACAGACGACACTTGTAAATAAAATTCTTGAATAAATATTATTTTAATTTTTTGTCTCAAAAACATAGGTTATGAAAACCTATGTTTTAGAGACAAAAAATGAAAATTAATAGACGAGTTTTGATAATAGCGCTGGCCGTTTTTGGCCGTGATGTTAGGTAAAGGGTTAAATAATATAATTATCATTAATAATGAAAAGTAATAAACAGAGTAATCTCTTGACTGGATTGGTTACGTGAAATAATTCATTCGCGGCGAGGGACTATATTGTAAAACATTCGTGCGCATTTGCGCACTCGTGTTTGTGCAACGTCCCTCACCTCTCATGAATTATTTCACGTGAAAAGTCCAGTCAAGCGATTACTCTCTATCTAACTGTTCATGTGAAAACTCATGTTTTGGACTTTGACTTATTCTGTCATAAAGTTTTGTTACAACAGAGTTCTGAAACCTCGAGTGGTGACCGAGAGGATAAGTGCGCTGGTCTCTCGTAAGAGGTTCCGGGATCGATCCTCGGTCGGAGAATATTCTCGAGGTGTCCGAACACTCTCTGTCAGCATCAATTGTGGGGGGGTGGGGGGGGGGTGTGGGGGTGTTGCAGTCCAGCGTACCGTTCTATCGGATGGGGACGTAAAATGGCTCTCTGCTGAGAGAGACATACTCCGTGCAGGCTAAATATTCCTTCGTAGTATTCGAAAAGAGCTAAGCCATGAAGTTGCCACCACGAAGATCATCCCACCTGCGTCATTGGACATAGGAGAGGCGTTAATATCAGTTACAAAGCCTGTTCGCCAATCATTGGGAAAAGTGGATTATTAATCGCTGCTTGCTGATTGCAAATCAGGAGAGTTCACAAGATTTGTTTAAACAAATTAAGGGAGGTAATCAAAGTAGAAACGTGGTGTGCGTGGAATTAACGTCTGTGTGTTTTCAACTACGTCCACTCTTCTGCCTCACGCCTATAGAAATCCCCATCAGTGAAATGAGCTGAGTACACATGCCAAGTTTTTTTTTACCCCATCTCCATCCCATTCCTCCCATTTCAGCAAGCTTCGCGTTTTGACGGGGCAGATCAACCACAGCGGAAGCGCGGCGACTCCGTGGTTACAGTATTGAACTTCAAACTGAAAGATCCACTGTTCGATCTCCACCAGGTGTAACTGCGTTGTGTCACCGAGAAAAGCACATAATCCTGATTGCTCACTTTGGGGCACGGTTACTGGAGGTATTTCATGAATTTGAAAACCCGTTCCGCGCATTTAGTGACACCTCCCCGCTGCGCGGCTAGGTGTTACTGTACAGGACAGGTTGTTCAAATTCATGAAATACCGACAGCGAGATTGGTACATCACACCTTGTCCTTTGTTCAATCAACAAAACGCTCAGATTCGGGTATACCGTCTAATGTTATTATCCACGTTTTGGCGTGCAGCATTGTTTGAAACCGACGCCACACGCATTGATGACACACCAGATTTTAAAATCCAACGGTATCTTTGATGGTATTGAATTTGACACGGATTATATCCAACATGTACATATTATTACAAGAGTCAAATTGATCGTGGGCGTGACAACCGTTACTTATTCCCAGTTCCTTATTCGGCATTCGTTATCAACCGATTTTATCGGTTGTTAACGGATGTCGAGTAAGGAACAGGAAATAAGTAACGGTTGTCATGTCCGCAATTCATCTTGGGTGTCACTTTCCGTTGAGTTAACGAGACTAGACCAGCAGATCAAACAAGATACCGCGGTCTCGTCAATGAGACCAGGCGCGGACTGAGCCAAAAAAGTTTCCGGGAAATGTACAAATGGGACCCTGACAAAATTTCGATATTTCGAACTGAAAGAACGCTACTTCCTTACATCTGAGCGATCAATGGCAGTCTACATAGAGGGCGTTTCGATGGCATTTTTGTATCATATTTAGCGCTTATTTGGCAAGAATGGTCGCACCAAAGAGGGCTCCGGCTCATCGCGCCGATTACAGTTCGGCCTAATGGAAGAAAATGTGCTTTTTCGAACCGAAAGAACGCTGTTTCCTTTCATCTGGCCAATCAGCAGACTAGATTGCTGGTATATTGACATGCTCCCTATGTGGACTCAGTGGCGTAGACAAAGGGGAGGGGGAGACGAGGGGGGGGGGGGAGGCCCCCCACCAGAAGTTTTGTCGGAAATTTTTTGGGACCATTTTTAGGCGAATTTATGCCTAATAACATTAAAATGCTGGCTTTGGGGATAAAAACATGTTTTTTTGGGTAAATTTTGGGTAAAAAAATACCAATTTTCAGTACATTTGCATTTGTTTGGGTTTTTGTTGTTGTTACACTGTCGGAAAATTTTCGGTCTGTCGGAAAATTTTGGGCTTGCCCCTCCGCCAACGAAAAGCTATCTACGCCACTGTGTGGACTGCAAATGGCACTCCACATAGAGGGCATTTCGATCAAGCGACAGTCTATGCAATCAGGTCCACTTCGCCTTTTGGTCATTTTCACTAAATTTCATGCAGCAACAGGCGTCATGCTCCATCAATATTGGGGGCCATGATGAGACTCCCAACAATGGGGCCTACCGGAAAACTTCCCGGTTGACCATTCGGCCAGTCCGCCTCTGAATGAGAATGACGACACATATTGATTGACTGTTGGAATAATTTGCTTATTATATCCCTGTGGATATTTTAACCCTTTTACTACTGCCCCGTCCACATTAACCATATGTGGAGGACCTCTATGTACACATATTTGAAACTCTATCACCTGATTAATTGTTGGAAAGGGCTCTCTGAGCCCTTCCCAACAAGTAATCAGATGGTAGGTTTAATCTGCGCATACCAGAACGTACAGATAATCATCATAAAAATGGTGACAAAAGTCCCTTTCGGCAGCGTAAGTGTTAAAATCGAATACGGCGCATGCATGAAATATACAAAAAATGAAATTATCTGTTGTCTGTCCGCAGTGTTAAGGGTAAAGGCTCTTGAGTTTGCAGTTCGTATCGGGAGGGGTGGGGGAGGGGGCACACGTATTGCAGACACAGCGTGGCGATTTCTCCGATCATGCAAGTTTTTCCTTTTTCATATATATGACAAAATGTGACTCCCAAATCAGCTCCGAATGATATAAATCCATTCCAGTTCCCAGGACGAAGAACTGTGAAGTTTGAAATGAAGTTTGAAATGAAGTTTATTTGCAGTATACGTTTACATGAAGTATAATAAACAACTTGCAGAAATGTACAGAAATAAATGTAAAACTGCATGGGAACAGCATAGCCCTGGGGGCTGTCTTCCTGCCATTCCCATATTAAAAGATAATTAGTCCTGACATCAAAATTGTAAACAATTTGCATCCTTACGGGATTCATGAGGGGAACGTTTAATACATAATTATTTAACCCCTAGCCCAGCGCAAACAGAACACTGTTTTCACAAGAAACACTCTTAGATAGGACTTCCATTTATTTTCTTATCAGTCCTTTGACTTTCAATTCTAGCCTCAGGGACAACGACATGGCACTCAGCGTAATGATTAAATGAGCTTACTCCAGTGATAAACCATGGGCCCTGTTGCGGAGGCAAGAACAGAAACGAATAGTTCCCTCTTTGTGAACAGTGCAGGCCAGACACGACTATCGCGCTAGGTAAGGGGCCAAAGTATTGGTGAAATTGCATTACAGTAATTGCTCAACAATTTAATGGTCTAATCATCAAAGCCTAGATTCTGGAGTGTTGAAATCTGATGTGGTGTGGAGATCCAGTGGAATGGAAGTACAATCTGGGCAGGAAGGGTTATTACAAGAGACATCTGAATGGTATGAATTTAGAGCCTTGTCTATTATCGCCTTCTTAAACTGGCATCTATTGAGACGCTGGACCGATGGTTCAGTGTCATTCCAAATCCGCGGGAAAGAATGGAACGGGAGTTCGGCCGAGAAGCAAGTTCTGGGTTTTCGTGTGCGTATATTGCCAGACTGTCTAGTATTCATGCCAGATGGGTTTGTATAAATTTCAAATGTGTTATCGAAGGACTCGGGTAGTTTATTACTAAACCAATCATGCATGAACAGGAGACTGTGTAGTGTATAAAGGTCTCTGAATTTTAGTATACCACAGCTTTTGAAAAGGGGATCGGTGTGTGAAGTATAAGATCGTTTCGTTATCGCTCGAATAGCTTTTTTTGCAGACCAAGGATCCTATTTGTGGCTGCAGCGTGTCCCCACACTTGTATCCCATAAATTAAATGACTTTGGATCAGAGAGAAGTACAATAATCGTAGAGCTACTCGGGGGAGGAATTTCTTAGCCCGATTTATGGCAAAAGTAGCCCTGGCTATTTTCAAGCATACGGCGGAGATGTGTTGCTTGAATTTGAGATTTTCATCCATATGAATACCGAGAAACTTAAATGTCGTTTCCTCTTGATGGTTACTCACTAGTGTAATATTCGTATTATTCAATGATATGCTCTTGCCTATCGCACTATATGGATCATTTTGGGGGTGGAATATCATGAATTTGGTTTTAGAAGCGTTTAGAGCCAATTTATTCGCAGAACACCACTCACTTATGCTATATAACTCAGAGTTTGTATTTTCTATAACAGTATCGACGCTATTGCCAGCTGCATGTGCTGTTGTGTCATCTGCGAACGACAAGACTTTTAACAAAGTCGATTTGCTGATGTCGTTAATATATAGTACAAATAAAATGGGCCCGAGGATAGAACCCTGGGGTACACCTGTGGTGATCTTTCTACTGTCAGATACCTCATTATGGAAAGAAACAGACTGGCTTCTTTCTGTTAGATAATCCTTAAACCAGGAATTAGCTAACCCTCTAACGCCATAATATTCCAGTTTCTTTAGAAGAATGTTATGGTCAATGCTATCGAAAGCTTTCGCAAAATCTAGGAAAATCGAAAGAGTGCAATCTTTCGTTGTTTTATCGTTTGCTTCAGCAACATTATTTATTAGGTGAAGTATAGGATGTATGGTTGAATGATGCTTTCTAAACCCAAATTGATACTGGTATACAGTCTTTCGGTCATCTAAGAAACTGGATATGCGAGAATACATACATTTTTCAAGTACTTTTGAGAATGCCGGAAGAATACTAATGGGTCGGTAGTTATTGATTACATAGGGGGCGCCGGATTTGAAAATAGGTATAATTTTGGCTATCGTCATTTTATTTGGCACTATACCAGTAGAGAACGAGAGGTTAATTATGTGAGTTAGCGGATTAGCCACCTCGAAGATGATTTCTTTTAAAAGCTTAGTCGACAAGTTATCACCATCTTTAGTTGCCTTTCCGCGAATGCTATTAACACAGAGAATTACTTCCTGTACGTTTGTGGGCGATATGAAGAAAGATTCCGCATTGATGTTGCCAATGTAGTCCGAGAAATGACGGTTTGATGAAGGTATTTCGTCACTGATTGATTTACCTATGCTTGCAAAAAAGGTATTAAATCTATCGGAAATCAGTCTAGGGTCGGTTAGTTCGTCATTGTCAGCATGAAAGGAAGACGGCAGTGTGGCGGTTTGTTCAGTTTTGCTGATTGCTTTACGCAAAATTTCCCAGGTTTTTTTAATGTTATTTTTATTTGACAGTAGGGTATCGGTGTAATAATCAGATTTACTTGTTCTTTTAAGTCGGTTGAAAATCCGGCAATAGTCTTTGTATTCAGTGATGATTCGGGGGGTTGGGGATTTTATCTTTCTAGCATACAGTTTATTTTTGTTCAAAGAGGATTGTAAGAGGCCACGTGTCATCCATGGTTCACGCTTTATGTACTTCTGTGGCGTTGATCTCACTTCCAGTGGGAACGCTCTGTCGAAGAGACAATAAAATTCATCGAGGAAAAGATCATGCGCTCCATTCGGACATTCTATACTAAGAACGTCCGAAAAGTCGCATTCCGATAAAAGCTGCTTAAATTGATTAATATTTGTCCTTTTGAACACGCGTTTCATGGTTTGAGTTGAGTGAACAGGGCAGTTGCTTTTGTTCTCGTAATAAAATGTTGCGAAGTGGTCGCTAACATCAGTAATTACAATTCCTGATTCGTATGGGGTAGGATTGTTGCTGAATATATGATCGATTAGTGTTGCGGAAGTGTCCGTTATTCTCGTTGGCCTTGTGATAACTGGCATGAATCCTGCACTGAACAGAGAATCTATATAAGAATTGGTCTTTGTATGAGTGTTGAAATTTAGGAGATCAATATTAAAGTCGCCCATGAGATAAGCCCTTTTATTTTCGGCGTTTATTACATCCAATAGTCGAGTTAATTCGGTTAGAAAAAGGTCGAGATCTGCTTTTGGTGCAGTATTAGGTCTATAGATGGAACCAATTATACATTTATTTTTGCCAGTGATTTCTATGAATAATTATTCAAAGACATGAGGGATAAAGACTGAGAGATCACTGCGTATTTTGAAGGACAAATTATCTTTTACAAATAAACCAACACCACCTCTTCCATCATCACTGTCGGGTCGTGTGTTGAAAATAAGAGGGTGATAGCCTTCAAGTTCGTGGCAGAGAGCTTTGGGGTTAAATATTTCAGTCAGACCTATTACGTCAAAAAAGTTTCTATCCGACTGGAGATCGCACAATAAATTACGGAGATTTTCGAAATTCGCATTTAGACTACGGCAGTTTATATTGAAGAGGGAGAGAGATTTACTTTGGCCGGATATATTATCTTGGAATTGCTCGGGTGTATAGTACTTGCACAGTTTGTTATCCATAGCAAAAGGGTGGGTCATGTCCTCGCTGTCTTCGGAGAGTGTACCATTGAATTTGGAGATAAAATCATAAATATCCTCATTCTGGATCTCATCAAGTGTAGCATTGTTAGCCATGTTGGTCAAACAGATCATCGAAAGCACATTTATGTGGGCCCTTTTTAGAGGTATGAACAATCAATTTATGGATTAGACCAGGCATGATTATTAATAAGAAAAAATTGTATTGTACGTGGAAGAGCATTTTGATGTCAGGAACGTGAGACAGATATATACACATGATAAACAATTATTATACAGATTCTGGAAAAAGCTCCTTCCTTTTCCGGGAAATGAAGTCAAAGAAATTGTACATTCGTGTGACTTCTAGGCTGAAACGAGTACAACATTTATATATATGTAAGAAACTGGACTTTTCGTCCAAGTAGCTGGGCGGAAGTTTATGGTTACAAGATTCAAATCATTCAGACACAAACACATAAGTATCATAAGTGGGGAGTTTTTAAAAGACGCGATCTATCTCTACTATTATACTGTATGTCCTGTAGTCTGATGATTGCTTTCCAATTTCGTATAAAAATTATAGTAAGGCGAAATTCACAAAGAGTATTAACTCAATTTGCGACAATTCACGATGATTATTATCAAAATCTTATCAAAATCAGCGTTAATACAAGGCTGTTTTATCAAATTTTATTAAAGTCCAATGTCATGCACTGTTCGAATAATCATATGGACATTCACCCAGTCATTGCTATCCAAAGCCGCCTTCGGCATTTTGCAGAATGCAACTATAGATACCAATAACCAAGTAAATGTCCATACTTTACATAAAGATAAAAAAAAAAAAGATATCAAATTTTGTTTAGATCCGAGTCTACTTTTCGTGAAGTTTGGCATAACAAGACACAAAGGGCAGTAACTCTATAATTTCGTTAGGTAATTGGAACGGACCAAGACACTGATTGTGTAAAGTTGACTCCACAATAATTGGAGGCGGATGATATCGCATAATCAGGTTTTCGAACAGACGGAGAGGGATGGGGCTTCTTATTAGGCCTCTCCATTACTCCGGTGGAGAAGGGGGGTTAAAACAACTACTGCTAAACGTGTGTATCACTTCTTACTTTAGCGAGATCTTGCAAAAGTGGCATATGTTGTATAAGGTACGCTCTTTGGTGGAGAGGGGGGGGGGGGGGGGGGGGTAAAGCAATTACGCCCCAACGCGTGTATTATTTCTCACTTTAGCGAGATTTCGCATTTGAGGTAATTTTCATTTTCAAATGCGCCACAAATGTGATAATAAAAAGATGAAAAGCAAGGTTAAAATAAGAATAGGTAAGTAAAATAAGTGCGCAATGTCTTTACCATAGTGAATAAGCACTGTTCCCTAGTTTGTCTTTTCATTGGATGAAGGATAGTTGCATGTGTTTTATAAGGTAGGCTTCTTGTAAGTGTTCCCTAGTTTGTCTTTTCGTTGGATGAAGGATAGTTGTATGTATTTTATAAGGTAGGCTTCTTGTAAATATTCCATGCATGTCAAGAAGAAAAAAAGGTCGGGGGGGGGGGGGGGGGGACGCCTCCGGCTAAACGTGTGTACCACGTCTTACTTTAGCGAGATTCCGCAATTGAAATAATATGCATGTCCCAATGGGCACCAAAAGTGATAAAGAAAGATGAAAAACAGGGTTAAAATGAAAATGAGTAAGTAAATTATGTTCGCAACTTCTGTACCATAGTAAATAAGAACTGTTCTCCGGTTTTGTGTTCTCGTAGGATCAGGGATATGTTGTATAAGGTAGGCTCTTGTAGATGTTTCGTACGTGTCAAGGAGGAATGTCGACTGTGGTTTTATAAAATGAAATAAAATTTCAATAGATACCCGTCCATATATATGATACCAGTGGTTTTTTGGTACATTAGGTAGGTGCACTTCTAATAGAATCAGAGCACGTAGAGCAGCGAGTAAAAAGCGTGCATCATAATGACACGGTAATTGGTATGGACCATTTCACCACGCTAGACAATTTGAACAGAACAGTAAAACGATTTAATTATAATACATGTGTGGCATAGAATACCAGTGCTTACAAGTGGGTCAGCTGTCAACAGTTCAATTGGATGTAAGGCGTCAGCATAGTGCACGACGTAAAACGCGATTTTTTTTTATGGTACAGCAGTGCGTATATAATTTGTTTGTTTATGAGTTAAAACATGGAACAATTCCAAGTTCGTTGAATAGGGAATAAAGGATTCTATGTGCCATTCTATCACTTATGGCAGAAGGATGACTTGATGCAGCTCTGGAAGCCTAGCATAATTTTAAAATACTGAACAATATTTGTATATATATACACACACCGGCAAATGACGACTATATATATATGTTGCCTTTTAAGGTGTGAGCCTAATGTAAACTACTGCCACTGCTAAGTACTAGGTATGAATAGAGCACTTCTTGGGGTACACTGCACTGAATATACATGAACAATATTTTGTAAATATATACACACACTGGCAAAGGTCAGCTATAGTATATGTTGGCTTTTAAGGTGTGAGTCTAAAGTTAACTACTGCCACTGCTAAGTACTAGGTATGAATAAAGCACTTCGTGGGGTACGCTGCACTGAATATACATATATATTTTGCCCAAAGTTTAAGATATATATATAAGCTATGCTATCTGTCGATGTGTGATACTAAGGGAGACTGTTATCATTAATGAAACTGGAGGTATAAACAGAGTACTGTTTCAGACTACTACCCAATTGTTTACACACTTTCCTTGGTTAAGGTAGACTACTGCTGTTAGTGGGCAATGGGGACAAATAGGAAACTATGTGGGTTAGACTGCTATTATACTCTTATAGACTTATGCATACATGTATATACTTTTCCCTAAGTCAACCATATATACATATATTGTTATGATGTGATGCTATGAAAGAGACCTGCTAATGATAAGTGCAAGCTATCAATAGATAACTGTGTGAGGCTCACTGCACTCAGCAGGCATACATGCATACACATTGCCCCAGGTCAACTATATATATAAATATATACATGTTCCTTGTTAGGGTGTGGTACTAAGATAGAGAACTGCTGTTGATAATTAATAGATTTGAATAAATTTTTGTAAAGAAATTCTCTGCAACTCAGCAGACATATATGTACACATATTGCCCCAAGTCAACTATATATACATATGTTCCCTGTCAGTGTGTGATACTATTCTAGGGTAATTATTATAATCTTATATTATTCAGGTAAACCTATGCATATATGTTTATACATTGCCTTAAGTGAACTATATATATATATATTGTTAAGGTGTGATACTATTACAGAAAACTTCCATTGAAAAGCTGGCTGTCAATAGATTATTATGTGAGACCCATTGCGCTCAACTGACATGTATGTGAATAGTTCTCACCCTTATATTGGCGTGAAATCCGGGTGAATATCGCTGGAATAAGTGTTCAGCTAGAGGTGGGTCTTGGTTGCAAAGCGGGAGGAAGAGGCTGAACATTTTTTGAAAATACACATGCAGATGGTAATTCCATCAGGTATTTTTTATAATTAGATCCCAACATCGCATTTACAAAGCGTTAAATAAACGAAATAACACGTGACTCAGTGGTTACGGTAATGGACTTCAAACCGAAAGGTCCACGGTCGATCCCCGCCAGGGTAACCACGTTGTGTCCTTGGGCAAGGCACTTCATCCCGATTGCCCGTGTGGTGGCGCTGTGTACAAAGGCGTACTGCTCGCCGATGGTGCACTTGTCTCCAACCAATACTATCCCTGCTTGTGACGAGTAAGTACTTTGGGGAGTCTGGCAGTTGTTCGTCGTTGCTTGGTGGTATTGAAAAATGATAATAGCAGTAACCTTACTTTTTCAATATAGTAATGTCAACTCACTGAACTACTATTAACGGGGTTATTGATGATAGCTGAATATCACTTGGACTTTGAAGTCGTCTAGCTTCTGTTTCTTGAGAAACGTTAGCGTTCTTCCTGCAAATCTGAAGTTTTGCGTTCTTCCTTCAATTCTGAAGTTCTGCAATCTTGAATGGCTGAGATCTGGCGAGATCTTGTAAATCATCCAATCAGATGGATTCAGCCAACATCGGTTCTTCTCGCCCGACAAGACAACGGCAACACAAGTCGGGCGTAATCTCAATACTCGATTTCACAACATCGTCGTTGCTCGGTGGTTCTCTTCGAGTACTCCGGCTCCTCCACCCTTAAAACTGTCCGACACGAGGTAACTCTGACTGTCGAAAGTGTCGTTAATACTAAATAAATAAATAAATAAATAAATAAATAAATAAATAAATAAATAAATAAATAAATAAATAAATAAATAACACTACTTATGTGACTTAAATCTGATATGGTAAACTTGTGATAATGACTCTGTGTTACCATCTCATTCAAAATGTCCTCAGTTGTTTAGCATGTTTTCATACATGGACACTAATGCCTCCTCTTTTCTTCGTTATTGAGAACAGAGGGAACCTGATAAGGACACTGCATATCAAATATCAATAGATTCTGACAGGTAGATCTGAAGAAGATGATATTTAACCCTTTACCTAACGTAACGGCCAAAACCGACCATCGCTATTCTAAAAAATCGTCAATTAATTTTCATTATTCTTTCATTTTTTGTCTCTAAAACATAGGTTATGACCCCTCATTGGAACGAGCTCGTCGAGCTCGTTCCATTGAGGGGTCATAACCTATGTTTTTGAGACAAAATGAAAATAATAGTTATTCAAGAATTTATTTTTGCAAGTGTCGTCTGCTTTTCATGTTAGGTACCGAGGATACCACTAAGAGCTATTTTCATGTTAGGTAAAGGGTTAAAACAACATAGGTTATGACCCCTCATTGGAACGAGCTCGTTGAGCTCGTTCCAATGAGGGGTCATAACCTATGTTTTTGAGACAAAAAATGAAAATAATAGTTATTCAAGATTTTGTTTTGCAAGTGTCGTCTGCTTTTCATGTTAGGTAAAGGGTTAAAGAATATTCCTCATATTGTACTAAGTTCAAATTTGTGCTCCCACAAGAAGCTCAAATCGATTTCCCAATCTAAAGGATGATACAAAGCATGAGGAATATGAGGGTGTGTTCAAGCAGGTGCTTTCAACATGATCGAATGTTGATGGAGGAAGATTTGTAAACCACTCGCTTTCATTATTTACATTTTATTTAGCAATTATCCTTTGTGTACGGGATCGCGGTTATCAGGAAAATTCCATAGAATCCACGAACTCAGTTGCTTCCCATAGAATGTCGCCATGCAACACTTGGAGAGCAGATTTTAGTGCCTGGAAGGGATGGTGTAGAAATGTTCATGGGATAGCAGGCAGATGTGTCTCAAAAGAGTAACAACGAAACAAACTGAGAAGGTCATGACATGAGTTTGGAAAATATTAGACTTTCGTCTCGCAGTAAGCGAGAAATGGTGGGCAAACTACAGATACTACCGAGGATACCATTAAGAGCTGTTTCTGGTAGTTAACCCTTTTCCTTACGAATCGTCATTATCATAATATACAAATTCAGCAGTAGAAAAATATATTTTCCGAAACATTTCAACAAAACCATATCACGTGACAACTCATCAGAGCGAGCTTGTTTCAATGAGGGGTCACACGATATGGTTTTGTTGAAGTTTTGAAAAAAATAATATTCAACCCGTTACCCAACGTAAAGGCAAAACCCGGCCAGCGCTATTCTCAAAAATCGCCAATTAATTTTCATTGTATTTTCCTTTTTTTATCTCAAAAACGTATGTTATGACCCCTCTTTGGACCGGGTTCGTCGAGCTAATTCCAATGAGGGGTCATAACCTATGTTTTTGAGACAAAAAATGAAAAAAATTAGTTATTTAAAAATTTTGTTTGCATGTGTCGTCTGCTTTTCATGTTAGATAAAGGGTTAAAAACTTAAAATACTAAATTTTGTTATCGTCCTCGTTGGTGAAAGGGTTATAATAAATCGTAATACTCCTCAGCTTTGATCAGACTGGATAACAAACTCACAGTTAATCAACTGAGGTATCGATTGTGCAGGTAACACAAACAGGGTACACGTCATTATAATAACATAAATGCGGAGCGCACTAAAACTATTGCAGCTTTTTGCAATTAAGGATAGGTCGAAACTTATTGACGTTTAGACTATAGAAACTTTATTCACTGATGTCAACGTTACACGAATACACCCAATTGCCTTGACTGTGTTGGTCGATGTCCAAAGAAAAATTCCGGTTCAGGAACATGGCAAATGATGATACAGGTACCAGATATTTTCTGATAAGTTTTCCCTGTGTGGAAGTCCACTAACTCAGGTTGGAGTACCACCCGACGATAAAAAGAGAAGACTCCACTTAGTTATATTAGTTATATTGGACTTCACTGCCGTATTAACCCTTTACCTAACATGAAAAGCAGACTACACTTGCAAAAAAAAATTCTTGAATAACTAATTTTTTTCATTTTTTGTCTCAAAAACATAGGTTATGACCCCTCGTTGGAACGAGCTCGTCGAGCTCGTTCCAACGAGGGGTCATAACCTATGTTTTTGAGATAAAAAATGAAAAAATAATGAAAATTAATTGGCGATTTTTGAGAATAGCGCTGGCCGGTTTTGGCCGTTACGTTGGGTAAAGGGTTAACACTTAATGGCCTGGAGATTTCTATATATTTTTTGCTACACTTTGACAGTCTACATCCTGTGGCTTTGTAGTTGTTTTTAGGCAAGTCATGGCTGCTTATACAGGCAGCCAAGACTCTCTAAAAGCAACTTCCCGGGCACTTAGAATGTAATGTTTGAGTTAATCCCGATAATGCATGCTGGGGCACCTGTTCTGTTACAGTAAAAGTGATCAAAGTTGGAATTAGACCCTTATGAGTTATCAGTGGCGGTCTGACAGAAAAAATCGGCCCGGGAAACCGCAGTCCACTAGAGAGACCGGTCCACTTTACAACTCACCGACCCAATTTGGCGATTGACCGGCACATAAAAACATTTTTATGACCCATGAAGACAATCGACCCCACTAAAAGTTTACTTTGGGTTTTGTCTTGTTCAAATTCGGCCCTTTTTCGGTATCCATGGTATTTTAAAATATTTTCTTCGACCATGGTATTTTAAAATATTTTCTTTGACCGAAGAAAAATGACCTCGTCTGGAAATAGAGTTGAATAATTTACAGGGGAACCGGACCATCAGGAAATCTCCCGACTTCCCGATCTGTCAGTCCGCCATTGAGTATCGACACGTTGTTACACTTCCATAGTTTAACCTTTTGAACACCGAGTTCATCCCAGGCGAAATGGTATCGCGCGCCGAAGGCGCGCATGGACAGCGTTAGACAAGCCCCTTTCGATTCTCTTTAACTGTTGAATATGGTTTCATTCAAAATGTTCGGGCGCGTCAATGGAGGAAAAGGTGAGGTACTCAGTTGATGTCTATGTTCATGGTATTCTTGGGAGTAGTGGTGGTCTTCTGATGTTCTTTGATCTAGACCTCGGATGAGGACCAGTGCGAGATGGGTCCTCTCAGCAAAGGTGCTACCTCTCACCGAGGGTGCAGTGTTGATATTTTCAGGCAAGTATAGTCTGCCACTTATTGGATGATCTTATGTGGAGGGCCATCATTGGCAAGTATAGTCCGCCTCAAGCAATCGATGGTGGCTGAGTAGGCTTCTGTGTTGGATTCTGTTTTCAGGGTTGGATCAGATCGAGAAGAAAAAAACAATAACGGCCCCGTTCGGGGACCACCCAGAGAAAGATCCAAACTTCCATGGTTTGGGTGCAGGCCTGCATGGTAACCTATTTGACCGCGTAACCTATTTGGCCGCTGAGTTCCTTAATGAGATTACCGCTTAAAATACAGGCGATAGCGATTGGGGCGAGTCCATTTTGTGTTTATAAGGAGGTTTAGTAATATTTTAATCCAACAGTCCCAGAGGCTGTTGGATTAAATTAGTACTGACTCTTCTCAACAATTGGATTTTAATTTTGTTGGTAGCTAACCGGCCACGGACGTTTCCTTTACGCAAAAAAAATTGCATACTTTGTTGAAGGGGCTAATCTGGCTCACCTCATTTGCTCATGAGGCTGTTTTTCGCGCCGTTAAATTCATGGTGAAAGTCAAAGTCCAAGACGTTTGTCTCCCATCGCTATGCTCAATAGATAGGATTCGGCACACCAACAGGTTGTTTGATTTACAAGATTCTTGCAGATTGTCTTTTGTCCATCGTGTTGTATGAGCTCTACAACTTTCATTGAGAACATTTTAAATTACTGTAACTGAATAGTCCGAAAGAATTTTCAAAATACGTCCTGAATCAATGAGAAATCGCCGAAACTGAAATAACTACAGTCCGAGCACGAAGACACGCAACGACGTGATGTTTGTAAATAAACAAAATACAGGAAAGGCGCCGAAAGCACAAGCTATTTCAAGTCTTCAAGATGTATCATAATCTTGTTCCTCCATACCGTTCAAACAAGGTACCACCAGTTACTTCGTCCATCAGTCTTCACCACAATACTGGATCGAATAAAAACCACCGAGTTCCGTTTTGTCATACCAGTTTGTACCAGTCTTCGTTTCTCCCAGATGTTACCAAACAGTGGAATGCTTTGCCTCTTTCGGTTAGGGAAAATTGTTCTGTTATAAATTTCAGAAGGTTCCTAAATGGTAGGAATCAAGGTCCGCCCACATTATATACTGGGGACAAATCCTGAGCAGCTCAAATTTATCATTACAGGTTGCGTCTGCACTGTAGCGATGTTAACGCCCATTTGTATGATGACCACCTCTAGACTTCACCTCTGTGTCAGTGTGGTGGCATAGAAACAACTGAACACTTTCTTCTGTACTGTTCAAACTATACTGATGCACGTAATCTAACAATTAATACACTGCCGTTTACCGTTAATCTGAGCATCACTGAAAACTCTCTTGTATTCAGAGTCAGGCAAGAAAATATCACACAACGTGGGGGCTTTCTCTGAGTTGCAGTATACATGTAACCTGTCCGTGTGAAAGTTATTGTATGGATGTACATGTAGATTTAATCCATCCTGGTATATCGACTTTAGTAAATAGATCACAAAAAACATCTTGGACATTAGCCTTCCTAGGGAAGTATACCAGGGAATCTCCGGAGTCCGCCCCTGGACTGTTTCTCCGCACCAACATTATCCTGTTGAAACTAATGGTTAACCGCTAAGAGCTGGAAGAGCGGTGAGAACAGTCCAGGTGCGGACTCTTGCCTGTTAGCGACGACGGTACTGTTCATTAATAGAGTCATAGACTACACTCACGTGATCGCTACTGGTATGTAATACTGCTGTCAAGTTGGTTTCATCTGCAGCTTATTCTGCGTCTCTTTTCCATTAGTTTGTTTGTTCTTGTTTTGTTTTGTTTTTTGTTGTTTTTTTCTACTTTTCCTCTTTTTCTCTTAGTCCTCTTACTTTTCTCTTCCTACCCAACAACGACGATGAGTTCAAACAATATTTTACTCAGTTATAGCAATCACCTATATACTTTGCTATTTTTGAAATGTTCCAGGAGATGGCTTATATAAGCTAAGTACTTTCTGCCGAATCCTCTCCTTTGATATTGTCAGCTATTTCCATATGACTTCCTATAATGCATACCTTCTACTATAAATTCTGTACAGTTAATGTAATATTATCAGTCTCTTGTATGTATTATATCATGTTCAGTTCTGAATACATATTGTTTAAACCAAACAAAATAACGCATGTCATGATGATATATGATATGATATGTTTATTTACCAATATACAAAAATACAGAATGATAAATATATACGTATGGTTACATCATAACAGGGTTCTCGTATACAATAATATTATTTCAGATGTACATAGATAATGGGATATAACAATTTTTGTATACCGGCAGGGAAAGGCATAGCCAGATTGGCTGTCTTCCCGCCTTTCCCTCTGACAGAAAAGAGAAGACTACAGAATGACGGAAGAAACTCGAAGAAGAAAATGATGCAAAAGTGCAACATTGTTATTTCTGTTTTAGCTCCAACAGACAGGGTTGCTCCGCGACATTTGCACAAGAGAATGTTGGGTGGACGATATCAATTACAGCACGGTACTCTTGAAATGGTCTCAAAAATTTTATCAGTTAACTGATCCGAACCTCGGTTGATTTTTATGAGAATAACAGCTTTAAAGTTTTGGAACTTTTGAGACCAAATCAGGAGACCGGAAAGGACGAGAATACCAGACAAAAATCCCCACTGAAGACAAGTCATGCACAGAATGAAGACTTAGTGGCACCTTGTATTGTTTATACTTGTGTAATATTATAATATTCCTGGAAAGTTAATATTATTACTTGTGGGCATAAACTGAGAAAAGAAAGCAAATAGGTTGCATTCTGGGTGTTTTTAAGGTTCGGGGGTGTACTAAATAACACAGTCCGGGCAGTAGGGATTAGAACAGGAAGTATTCTCTGAATAAGTGGAAAGAATTTTTGTTATAAGGTTTGTCTTCAACTCTTTCCTATTTCTTATTTTTCGGATTGATATATCTAACCCATTCCACAGTTTCGGAAAAGCAAAGACAGGCAAGTTGCCGAGCGCTTTGGTTCTAGTTCTACGGCTACGTATGGGTCCTGTTTGGCGTGTATTCATATAGTCATTATTTATAGTAGAAAAGAAGTCAGCAAAGGACTTTGGTAGGTTTCCATTTAGCCAATCGAACATAAATAAGGAAACATGTAAGGTATACAAATCCTTTATTTTTAATATTTTATCATTAATAAAAAGAGGGTCAGTGTGAGCATTGTACTTCTTGTTGTCTATGATTCGTATTGATCGCTTTTGTAATTTATAAAGACGTTTACAGGCTTTTGAGGCACCCCATAAGGGAATTCCATAGATAAAATGACTTTGTATGAGTGTAAAGTATAGGGTTTTCATTACTTTGTGAGGAAGGATTTTTTTTACTCTACTGAGGGCATAATTCGCAAGAGCGACTTTCGAGGACTCGGAGATCTGAGATATGTGGGCGTTATAAGATAATTTTTCATCAATAGATATGCCAAGAAACTTTATAGATTTATCCTTGTCAGCACGCTCACCGGTATTAATAATATGATTATTTATTTTAATATTCTGGAGTGTTACATTCTTTTTTTTGACATAGAATAAGGACAATATAATTAGTTTTCTTTGGGTTCAAGACTAAGTGATTGGATGCGCACCAGTCAAATATTTTTTGAAGTTCCTCATTAAATTCTGACACAAGCTTGTTCAACTCTGTTGCAGCCTTGTATGTGGAAGTATCATCTGCAAAGGATAAAAGATTTAGTTTCATTGAATTGCAGATGTCATTTACGAATATGAGGAAAAGAATAGGTCCTAGTATTGATCCTTGTGGTACTCCGCATCTTAGTCTAGATAGATCAGATTTACTGTCACCAAAAGAGACATACTGATTCCTATTTTGTAAGTAACTCTTAAACCAGTTATTCGCATTCCCTCTTATACCATAGTATTCTAATTTTTGAAGTAGTATTTCATGGCTGACGGTGTCGAAGGCTTTCTAAAGATCCAGAAATAGGGCGAGTGTACTTTCTTTACTATTTTTATTATTTTCTTCGGCTACATATTGTAATAGATGCATAACAGGGTGAAGAGTGCTATGGTGCTTCCTGAAGCCATATTGGTGGTGATAGAGAATTTCGAATTTATCTAAGAAGTTTACAAGTCTTATAGACATTAGCTTTTCTAGAACCTTAGAAAAAACAGGCAAAATACTGATTGGCCTGTAATTTGTAAAATTATTCTCATCACCTGCTTTGAAGACTGGAGTAACCTTAGCAATTTTCATTCTGTCTGGTACTATTCCCTGACTGAATGAATTATTCATAATGTGCGCAAGTGGAGTAGCGACTAAATTTATTGAATGTTTCAGAATACTGGTCGTGATATTTTCACAGTCCTGACTTACTTTAGGTTTCATTGTATTTACAATATTTGAGATTTCGGTAGACGATGTAGGGCTTATAAAGAAGTTTCCCTTAAAAGAAGAATTCAAGAACTCGGCAAATGATTTACTAGGTTTGGATATTTGATTTGACGTCTGAATTCCAATGTTGGCGAAAAACTTATTGAATTCTTGTGCAATTTGATTTGGTGCATATATCTTTGTATCACCAAGATTAAAAAATGATGGTACGGTTCGTTGGTTTATTTTTGCAAGTGTCGTCTGCTTTTCATGTTAGGTACCGAGGATACCACTAAGAGCTATTTTCATGTTAGGTAAAGGGTTAAAACAACATAGGTTATGACCCCTCATTGGAACGAGCTCGTCGAGCTCGTTCCAATGAGGGGTCATAACCTATGTTTTTGAGACAAAAAATGAAAATAATAGTTATTCAAGATTTTGTTTTGCAAGTGTCGTCTGCTTTTCATGTTAGGTAAAGGGTTAAAGAATATTCCTCATATTGTACTAAGTTCAAATTTGTGCTCCCACAAGAAGCTCAAATCGATTTGCCAATCTAAAGGATGATACAAAGCATGAGGAATATGAGGGTGTGTTCAAGCAGGTGCTTTCAACATGATCGAATGTTGATGGAGGAAGATTTGTAAACCACTCGCTTTCATTATTTACATTTTATTTAGCAATTATCCTTTGTGTACGGGATCGCGGTTATCAGGAAAATTCCATAGAATCCACGAACTCAGTTGCTTCCCATAGAATGTCGCCATGCAACACTTGGAGAGCAGATTTTAGTGCCTGGAAGGGATGGTGTAGAAATGTTCATGGGATAGCAGGCAGATGTGTCTCAAAAGAGTAACAACGAAACAAACTGAGAAGGTCATGACATGAGTTTGGAAAATATTAGACTTTCGTCTCGCAGTAAGCGAGAAATGGTGGGCAAACTACAGATACTACCGAGGATACCATTAAGAGCTGTTTCTGGTAGTTAACCCTTTTCCTAACGAATCGACATTATCATAATATACAAATTCAGCAATAGAAAAATATATTTTCCGAAACATTTCAACAAAACCATATCACGTGACAACTCATCAGAGCGAGCTTGTTTCAATGAGGGGTCACACGATATGGTTTTGTTGAAGTTTTGAAAAAAATAATATTCAACCCGTTACCCAACGTAAAGGCAAAACCCGGCCAGCGCTATTCTCAAAAATCGCCAATTAATTTTCATTGTATTTTCCTTTTTTTATCTCAAAAACGTATGTTATGACCCCTCTTTGGAACGGGTTCGTCGAGCTAATTCCAATGAGGGGTCATAACCTATGTTTTTGAGACAAAAAATGAAAAAAATTAGTTATTTAAAAATTTTGTTTGCATGTGTCGTCTGCTTTTCATGTTAGATAAAGGGTTAAAAACTTAAAATACTAAATTTTGTTATCGTCCTCGTTGGTGAAAGGGTTATAATAAATCGTAATACTCCTCAGCTTTGATCAGACTGGATAACAAACTCACAGTTAATCAACTGATGTATCGATTGTGCAGGTAACACAAACAGGGTACACGTCATAATTACATAAATGCGGAGCGCACTAAAACTATTGCAGCTTTTTGCAATTAAGGATAGGTTGAAACTTATTGACGTTTAGACTATAGAAACTTTATTCACTGATGTCAACGTTACACGAATACACCCAATTGCCTTGACTGTGTTGATCGATGTCCAAAGAAAAATTCCGGTTCAGGAACATGGCAAATGATGATACAGGTACCAGATATTTTCTGATAAGTTTTCCCTGTGTGGAAGTCCATTAACTCAGGTTGGAGTACCACCCGACGATAAAAAGAGAAGACTCCACTTAGTTATATTAGTTATATTGGACTTCACTGCCGTATTAACCCTTTACCTAACATGAAAAGCAGACGACACTTGCAAAAAAATTTCTTGAATAACTATTTTTTTTCATTTTTTGTCTCAAAAACATAGGTTATGACCCCTCGTTGGAACGAGCTCGTCGAGCTCGTTCCAACGAGGGGTCATAACCTATGTTTTTGAGATAAAAAATGAAAAAATAATGAAAATTAATTGGCGATTTTTGAGAATAGCGCTGGCCGGTTTTGGCCGTTACGTTGGGTAAAGGGTTAACACTTAATGGCCTGGAGATTTCTATATATTTTTTGCTACACTTTGACAGTCTACATCCTGTGGCTTTGTAGTTGTTTTTAGGCAAGTCATGGCTGCCTATACAGGCAGCCAAGACTTTCTAAAAGCAACTTCCCGGGCACTTAGAAAGTAATGTTTGAGTTAATCCCGATAATGCATGCTGGGGCACCTGTTCTGTTGCAGTAAAAGTGATCAAAGTTGGAATTAGACCCTTATGAGTTATCAGTGGCGGTCTGACAGAAAAAATCGGCCCGGGAAACCGCAGTCCACTAGAGAGACCGGTCCACTTTACAACTCACCGACCCAATTCGGCGATTGACCGGCACATAAAAACATTTTTATGACCCATGAAGACAATAGACCCCACTAAAAGTTTACTTTGGGTTTTGTCTTGTTCAAATTCGGCCCTTTTTCGGTATCCATGGTATTTTAAAATATTTTCTTCGACCATGGTATTTTAAAATATTTTCTTTGACCGAAGAAAAATGACCTCGTCTGGAAATAGAGTTGAATAATTTACAGGGGAACCCGACTTCCCGATCTGTCAGTCCGCCATTGAGTATCGACACGTTGTTACACTTCCATAGTTTAACCTTTTGAACACTGAGTTCATCCCAGGCGAAATGGTATCGCGCGCCGAAGGCGCGCATGGACAGCGTCAGGCAAGCCCCTTTCGATTCTCTTTAACTGTTGAATATGGTTTCATTCAACATGTTCGGGCGCGTCAATGGAGGAAAAGGTGGGGTACTCAGTGGATGTCTATGTTCATGGTATTCTTGGGAGTAGTGGTGGTCTTCTGATGTTCTTTGATCTAGACCTCGGATGAGGACCAGTGCGAGATGGGTCCTCTCAGCAAAGGTGCTACCTCTCACCGAGGGTGCAGTGTTGATATTTTCAGGCAAGTATAGTCTGCCACTTATTGGATGATCTTATGTGGAGGGCCATCATTGGCAAGTATAGTCCGCCTCAAGCAATCGATGGTGGTTGAGTAGGCTTCTGTGTTGGATTCTGTTTTCAGGGTTGGATCAGATCGAGAAGAAAAAAACAATAACGGCCCCGTTCGGGGACCACCCAGAGAAAGAACCAAACTTCCATGGTTTGGGTGCAGGCCTGCATGGTAACCTATTTGACCGCGTAACCTATTTGGCCGCTGAGTTCCTTAATGAGATTACCGCTTAAAATACAGGCGATAGCGATTGGGGCGAGTCCATTTTGTGTTTATAAGGAGGTTTAGTAATATTTTAATCCAACAGTCCCAGAGGCTGTTGGATTAAATTAGTATTGACTCTTCTCAACAATTGGATTTTAATTTTGTTGGTAGCTGACCGGCCACGGACGTTTCCTTTACGCAAAAAAAAATTGCATACTTTGTTGAAGGGGCTAATCTAGCTCACCTCATCTGCTCATGAGGCTGTTTTTCGCGCCGTTAAATTCATGGTGAAAGTCAAAGTCCAAGACGTTTGTCTCCCATCGCTATGCTCAATAGATAGGATTGGGCACACCAACAGGTTGTTTGATTTGCAAGATTCTTGCAGATTGTCTTTTGTCCATCGTGTTGTATGAGCTCTACAACTTTCATTGAGAACATTTTAAATTACTGTAACTGAATAGTCCGAAAGAATTTTCAAAATACGTCCTGAATCAATGAGAAATCGCCGAAACTGAAATAACTACAGTCCGAGCACGAAGACACGCAACGACGTGATGTTTGTAAATAAACAAAATACAGGAAAGGCGCCGAAAGCACAAGATATTTCAAGTCTTCAAGATGTATTATAATCTTGTTCCTCCATACCGTTCAAACAAGGTACCACCAGTTACTTCGTCCATCAGTCTTCACCACAATACTGGATCGAATAAAAACCACCGAGTTCCGTTTTGTCATACCAGTTTGTACCAGTCTTCGTTTCTCCCAGATGTTACCAAACAGTGGAATGCTTTGCCTCTTTCGGTTAGGGAAAATTGTTCTGTTATAAATTTCAGAAGGTTCCTAAATGGTAGGAATCAAGGTCCGCCCACATTATATACCGGGGACAAATCCTGAGCAGCTCAAATTTATCATTACAGGTTGCGTCTGCATAGTAGCGATGTTAACGCCCATTTGTATGATAACCACCTCTAGACTTCACCTCTGTGTCAGTGTGGTGGCATAGAAACAACTGAACACTTTCTTCTGTACTGTTCAAACTGTACTGATGCACGTAATCTAACAATTAATACACTGCCGTTTACCGTTGATCTGAGCATCACTGAAAACTCTCTTGTGTTCAGAGTCAGGCAAGAAAATATCACACAACGTGGGCGCTTTCTCTGAGTTGCAGTATACATGTAACCTGTCCGTGTGAAAGTTATTGTATGGATGTACATGTAGATTTAATCCATCCTGGTATATCGACTTTAGTAAATAGATCACAAAAAAACATCTTGGACATTAGCCTTCCTAGGGAAGTATACCACGGAATCTCCGGAGTCCGCCCCTGGACTGTTTCTCCGCACCAACATTATCCTGTTGAAACTAATGGTTAACCGCTAAGAACTGGAAGAGCGGTGAGAACAGTCCAGGTGCGGACTCTTGCCTGCTAGCGACGACGGTACTGTTCATTAATAGAGTCATAGACTACACTCACGTGATCGCTACTGGTATGTAATACTGCTGTCAAGTTGGTTTCATCTGCAGCTTATTCTGCGTCTCTTTTCCATTAGTTTGTTTGTTCTTGTTTTGTTTTGTTTTTTGTTGTTTTTTTCTACTTTTCCTCTTTTTCTCTTAGTCCTCTTACTTTTCTCTTCCTACCCAACAACGACGATGAGTTCAAACAATATTTTACTCAGTTATAGCAACCACCTATATACTTTGCTATTTTTGAAATGTTCCAGGAGACGGCTTATATAAGCTAAGTACTTTCTGCCGAATCCTCTCCTTTGATATTGTCAGCTATTTCCATATGACTTCCTATAATGCATACCTTCTACTATAAATTCTGCACAGTTAATGTAATATTATCAGTCTCTTGTATGTATTATATCATGTTCAGTTCTGAATACATATTGTTTAAACCAAACAAAATAACGCATGTCATGATGATATATGATATGATATGTTTATTTACCAATATACAAAAATACAGAATGATAAATATATACGTATGGTTACATCATAACAGGGTTCTCGTATACAATAATATTATTTCAGATGTACATAGATAATGGGATATAACAATTTTTGTATACCGGCAGGGAAAGGCATAGCCAGATTGGCTGTCTTCCCGCCTTTCCCTCTGACAGAAAAGAGAAAACTACAGAATGACGGAAGAAACTCGAAGACGAAAATGATGCAAAAGTGCAACATTGTTATTTCTGTTTTAGCTCCAACAGACAGGGTTGCTCCGCGACATTTGCACAAGAGAATGTTGGGTGGACGATATCAATTACAGCACGGTACACTTGAAATGGTCTCAAAAATTTTATCAGTTAACTGATCCGAACCTCGGTTGATTTTTATGAGAAGAACAGCTTTAAAGTTTTGGAACTTTTGAGACCAAATCAGGAGACCGGAAAGGACGAGAATACCAGACAAAAAAAAATCCCCACTGAAGACAAGTCATGCACAGAATGAAGACTTAGTGGCACCTTGTATTGTTTATACTTGTGTAATACTATAATATTCCTGGAAAGTTAATATTATTACTTGTGGGCATAAACTGAGAAAAGAAAGCAAATAGGTTGCATTCTGAGTGTTTTTAAGGTTCGGGGGTGTACTAAATAACACAGTCCGGGCAGTAGGGATTAGAACAGGAAGTATTCTCTGAATAAGTGGAAAGAATTTTTGTTATAAGGTTTGTCTTCAACTCTTTCCTATTTCTTATTTTTCGGATTGATATATCTAACCCATTCCACAGTTTCGGAAAAGCAAAGACAGGCAAGTTGTCGAGCGCTTTGGTTCTAGTTCTACGGCTACGTATGAGTCCTGTTTGGCGTGTATTCATATAGTCATTATTTATAGTAGAAAAGAAGTCAGCAAAGGACTTTGGTAGGTTTCCATTTAGCCAATCGAACATAAATAAGGAAACATGTAAGGTATACAAATCCTTTATTTTTAATATTTTATCATTAATAAAAAGAGGGTCAGTGCGAGCATTGTACTTCTTGTTGTTTATGATTCGTATTGATCGCTTTTGTAATTTATAAAGACGTTTACAGGCTTTTGAGGCACCCCATAAGGGAATTCCATAGATAAAATGACTTTGTATGAGTGTAAAGTATAGGGTTTTCATTACTTTGTGAGGAAGGATTGTTTTTACTCTATTGAGGGCATAATTCGCAAGAGCGACTTTCGAGGACTCGGAGATCTGAGATATGTGGGCGTTATAAGATAATTTTTCATCAATAGATATGCCAAGAAACTTTATAGATTTATCCTTGTCAGCACGCTCACCGGTATTAATAATATGATTATTTATTTTAATATTCTGGAGTGTTACATTCTTTTTTTGACATAGATTAAGGACAATATAATTAGTTTTCTTTGGGTTCAAGACTAAGTGATTGGATGCGCACCAGTCAAATATTTTTTGAAGTTCCTCATTAAATTCTGACACAAGTTTGTTTAACTCTGTTGCAGCCTTGTATGTGGAAGTATCATCTGCAAAGGATAAAAGATTTAGTTTCGTTGAATTGCAGATGTCATTTACGAATATGAGGAAAAGAATAGGTCCTAGTATTGAGCCTTGTGGTACTCCGTATCTTAGTTTAGATAGATCAGATTTACTGTCACCAAAAGAGACATACTGATTCCTATTTTGTAAGTAACTCTTAAACCAGTTATTCGCATTCCCTCTTATACCATAGTATTCTAAGTTTTGAAGTAGTATTTCATGGCTGATGGTGTCGAAGGCTTTCTAAAGATCCAGAAATAGGGCGAGTGTACTTTCTTTACTATTTTTATTATTTTCTTCGGCTACATATTGTAATAGATGCATAACAGGGTGAAGAGTCCTATGGTGCTTCCTGAAACCATATTGGTGGTGATAGAGAATTTCGAATTTATCTAAGAAGTTTACAAGTCTTATAGACATTAGCTTTTCTAGAACCTTAGAAAAAACAGGCAAAATACTGATTGGCCTGTAATTTGTAAAATTATTCTCATCACCTGCTTTGAAGACTGGAGTAACCTTAGCAATTTTCATTCTGTCTGGTACTATTCCCTGACTGAATGAATTATTCATAATGTGCGCAAGTGGAGTAGCGACTGAATTTATTGAATGTTTCAGAATACTGGTCGTGATATTTTCACAGTCCTGACTTACTTTAGGTTTCATTGTATTTACAATATTTGAGATTTCGGTAGACGATGTAGGGCTTATAAAGAAGTTTCCCTTAAAAGAAGAATTCAAGAACTCGGCAAATGATTTACTAGGTTTGGATATTTGATTTGACGTCTGAATTCCAATGTTGGCGAAAAACTTATTGAATTCTTGTGCAATTTGATTTGGTGCATATATCTTTGTATCACCAAGATTAAAAAATGATGGTACGGTTCGTTGGTTTTTATTCTTATTCAATGCGTTATTTAGGATTTGCCACGTCTTTCTCATGTTATTCTTATTTTCTAAAAGTACTTTTTCATAATATAGGGCTTTGCATTGTTTCTTAATTTTGTTAAATATCCGACGGTAATTTTTATAATTTTTGACATTCGCCTCAGTGGGAGCTTTTAATGTTTTGTTATTGGAAGAAAGTTTGACTAACAGATCACTGGAGATGATACAGGATCACATGGCACACTCAGGACTTTGGGGGTAGATACACCCTTCAATCTCATCTTCAGCCCTGGATCCCGAATCCTCTCTACATGTTCAGAAAATTAATTCAAATCTACATTTCCATATAGCACTCATAATCTGTGGTCCGAGAAATCTTAAATATATCAAGAACGCCTTTTTGTCAGATGGGACATACATGTATTAATTTCTATTGGGAATAAGTTAGGGGAGCAAGTCAGCAGAGAGGGTATAGGATCACTTGGCACACTCAGGACTTTGGGGGGTAGATACACCCTTCAGTCTCATCATCAGCCCTGGATCCCGAACCCTCACTACATGTTCAGAAATTAATTCAATCCGCTATTTCCATATAGCACTCATAATCTGTGGTCCGAGAATTCTTAGTGATATATCAAAAACGCCTTTTTGTCAGATGGAAAATACTTGTATTAATTTCTATTGAGAATAAGTTAGAGTAGCAAATCAGCAGAGAGGATATAGGATCATGTGGCACAATCAGGACTTTGGGGTACATACACCCGGCAGTCTCATCATCAACCCTGGGTCCCGGATCCTCTCTACATGTACAAAAGTTAATTCAACCCGTTCTTAGTGTGTAACACTCATAAGCCGTTGTCCTAATCATCTTAATAATATATCAGGAACGTTTTTTGTCAGTTGGGACTTACATGCAATTTAGAAAATAATAATGCAAAGTTAAATATGTCCGAGGAATAAGTGGGTTTGATAAGACCTATAGAACGTTAAGAAAACATTTCAACTCAACTATGGCCTGGGAATAAATAGGTTTGATAAGGCCTTAAATGTTAAAAAAAGTTGTTGGAAATCATAGTGTGTCAAATTATCACTAATGAGCGATACCACGTGTCTGTGTTGGAAATCAAATCATCTGTGAGAGATTGATTAGTATGTTTACCGAAAATGGTTATCAGCCAATTTTATTTTTCTTAATCAGTCAGAGTCACACAATAACATAAGAACAAACAGATCGTTATCTTCATGTTTATGTGTGACGATAACTGGACTACAGCGATGCTGTCATAGTGAAGGGTTTTCATTTATAATTCGTTGAAGGAGATTTGACATGGGACATAGCTGCTTGAAGAGCATAATTATATATTTAGCAAAGTTATTAACTGACATAGGCAAGGGCATGACTTCTATCAAGAAGTAAACAACAACATGTCTCTACAGGAATAGACATAAATTATAGAACAGCCTATACTGGACTTTAGGTGTAGGACTGTCTGGCACACGCAGTTGAATACATGACATAGCTGCTTTCATGAAGAAGGTAGAGAGGCGCTATTATGGGATATGGCTGCTTCAAATCCAAACCTAAATATTTAGCATGGCTTATAACAGAAAGTTCAAGATTTAAATAGTGCCTTCACACAGGGACATGGGCGTAGCTGATTTCAAGAATCAAACATCAATACGACTCTATACATGGCATATGGTTGATTCAAGGACTCGATTAGACATAAAGCATTGATCAGCCTATACAGGACTATTAATGTGGTACAGTTCCACACCAGCGGCCAGGTGATAACCGTTGTTGATGGACTGTACCACCGTAATATTCCTGTCAAGGAGCTGTGTATAAAATATAATATAAAATATAGTTACAGGTTGTCTAGTAATTCTTCACATGGGACATGGCTGCCCGAAGAACATAATAACATAATGTATATTTAGCGGAGTTTTCAACTAATATAGGTAAGGGTATGACTGTTATCAAAAAGTAAACAGTTATATTCATGTCAAGGAGCTGTTTATAAAATATAATTACAGGTAGTCTAGTAATTCCTCACATGGGACATGGCTGCTTGAAGAACATAATTACATATTATATAATTAGCAGGGTTTTCAACTGATTTAAGCAAGGGTATGGCTGTTATCAAGAAGTGAATCGTTATATTTATGTCAAGGAGCTCTTTATAAAATATAATAAGAGGTAGTCTAGTAATTCTTGACATGGAACATGGCTGCTTGAAGAGCACAATTATATATTTAGCAAAGTTTTCAACTGATATAGGGCATGAATGCTATCAAGAAGTAAACAACAACATGTCTCTACAGGAATAGACATACATTATAGAACAGCCTATTCTGGACCTAAGTGTGGAACTGTATAGCACCAGCAGCAAAGTGCTGGCTGTTGATGATAGAACCCACCACAGTAAGAATGGCACTATCCATAGGATATGGCTGCTTCAGATGCAGGCTTAAATATTTGGCATGGCTTTCAACTGAAAGTTCAAGATTTAAATACTGCCTTCACACAGAGACATGGGCGTGGCTGATTTCATGAATCAGACACCAATACAACTCTACACATGGCATATTGTTGATTCAAGGATTCGATTAGGCATAAAGTATTGGTCGGCCTAAACAGGACTCTTAATGTGGTACAGGTGATATCCGCTGGTGATGGACAGCACCACCGTAATATTCCTGTCAAGGAGCTGTTTATCGAATATAATTACATGATATAGGTAAGGGTATGACTGTTATCAAAAAGTAAACAGTTATATTCATGTCAAGGAACTGTTTATAAAATATAATTACCGGTAGTCTAGAAATTCTTCACATGTGACATGGCTGCTTAAAGAACATAATTATATATTTAGCAGAGTTTTCAACTGATATAGGCAAGCGCACGAATGCTATCAAGAAGTAAACAACAACATGCCTCTACAGGAATAGACATAAATTATAGAACAGCCTATGCTGGACTTTAAGTGTAGGACTGTGTAACACCAGCAGCCAGATGATGGCTGCTGATGATAGAAATTGCATTTCTGTCAAGATGCTGATTGTAAAATATACCTACCAGCAATCTAGTAATTCTTGTCATAAGGCATGGCTGCTTCAAAGACATAATTATAGATTAATATTTTCAACATGGCTCTCAGCTAATGTTTGAAGATTTAAGTATTGCCTCTACACATAGAAGGGGCATGACTACACCATAACAACAATTTTGCCTGCTTACAATATGACTCAGCACATGACTGCCGGAGCCATGATTTAAGTATTGCCTTTACACATAGAAGGGGCATGACTGCACCATAACAGCGTCACAGTTAGACAGCGTCACAGTTACATTCCTGTCAAAAAGCTGTTAATCAAATATAATTAACTGGAAATTATCCACTTTGATCAAGTAGCCAGATCAAAGTGGAGAATTTCCAGACTATCATTGATGATAGTCTGGAAATTCTCCACCCCGATCTGGCTGCTTGATGGACATAATTAACTCTTATTATAACTCTATATTAAACAGCTTATACAGGACTATTATGGTAGATCAATTAGGCATATGTCACTGAACTGCCTGTACAATATGACTCTACATTAGCTGTTATCATAAATAGTCAATTACCAGTAGTTTGGTGATTCTCCACATGCAAGGCCTTACTCTACACAAATTAGGCATCAATTGTGTATGTGGTACTGCCCCTGTCAGGGACAAGGGTGTGATAACTTTCATTCAAGAAGCAAACAACAATATGATTCTTCACATGGGGTATGGCGGCTTTAAAAACAATATGATTCTTCACATGGGGTATGGCTGCTTTAAAAACACATTTAGGCATAAATTATGGACGAGTTGTGCAGGACTAATTAGTGTGGGAGAAGAGGGGGGGGGGGGGGGTGGCTGCTTTAAAAACATAGTTAGGCATAAATCATAGAACATCCTATCCAATGTGACTCTTCACTTGATGTATGGCTACTTTACAAACACAGTTAGGCATGAATCATAGAACATCCTATCCAATATGACTCTTCCCATGGGGTATGGCTGCTTTACAAACACAGTTAAGCATAAATCATAGAACATCCTATACAATATGACTCTTCACATGGGGTGTGACTGCTTTAAAAACACATTTAAACAAAATTCATGGACTAGTTATACTTGACTATTAGTGTGGTACAGTCCAGCACCAGCAGGTAGGTGCTGGCTGCTGGTGATAGACAGCACCACAGATACACTCCTGTCCAGAAACTAGATTTTTATCATTTCATTCCTAATCAGCATGGAGTTGGTCGAGATGTAGCATGTGCCATACATTTTGTTGAAAGAAGGACACGTGGTGGTTGTTTGAAATTGTGAGGTATGGATAAAAGGAATTTTCTGCTTATTGCTATATTCTTCGCTCATTATGTGTACCATATCATTTTTTTGGCAGGTGAGATTCTGGAGTGCGTTCTCTGTGCCATGAGGGAAGATGCTGAAAGAAACTTCCTACCGGGTCGAGTTGAAATTCTCGTTTGTATTTGTGATTGCAGTACCGGAACTGTGACTTTCAATATTTAAATATGTATCATGCTTTTCTGTGCTTTTCAATGTGGTTCCATATAATGCGTTCTCTTCTTAAACTCCAGGGGTGGGTATTCAACAAGTTACATTTACAATATGAATATATATGCAAATTATATGTACATATGACACTAACTTTTGCTTCTTATCATTTAATGGAAAGCTCTCTGGAAGAGAGCTTTCCAATAAATGATGATAAGCCAAAAATCTGGTATTGATAAAGCCTACTAAAGTTGGAAATTCTTATGATGCTGTTGGCGCATATTCAATTCCAAGAAATTGTCCTGGTCTATATTTCAGACAAGTTAATTGGTACGTGTCAAATATGCAAGTTGTGTTTGTCAATGATCACGCCACTTGCTTGCAGGCTCAAACAATGATTGTATAACAATGATTGTTTGAGATGTCCCAATAACATTACACTAAGTTTCAAGATGGGAAACTGTAGTGGTCATTATGCTGAATACAAATGAATTGATATATGTCAATCTTTCAAATTGTGCCTGTCATTGATTATGAAAAGCTGCATACACGGAGAGTACGTGTATGCTTGCATGTACGTGTATGTGTGTATATGTATGTGTGTATGTGTATGCTTAGATGTACGTGTATGTGTGTATATGTATGTACGCAATTATGGTAAGCCACTGAGCACCGTGTGTAGATTCTAGGCTTTAAAGTTGTTATTATTATTATTACCACTAGAATACACATGGAGTTGAGTTTCTACTGAGTCAAGTGGAAAAGGAGATTGAAGTCTTGTGTGGGTGTGGCCTATGATGTTTCTTTTAACTTGCGAAGTTCATTGGTCAATAAATTTTTTAATGACACAAGAACATGTTTCAGTGAAATGTATCGTAATTTCAAACACAATTTTAGAAAACTATGCCTTTTTATTCAGTTATCATTATGAAACGTGACGCGACCTGGTTTTTATTTTAACTCCGCAAAGTAGAGAATGTTTAAATTTATCGCCCCACAAGTTTAATTATAAGGAATAATCGTTTGATGATCGTTTGTTTCTGTCTATTCCTTAGGTTATCAAACCCAAAAATAAAGGCCAAACATAATGTAAATGGACCTTTTGGGCCAGTTTGGCCTTTGCTTTTTGAGGTTCATAACTCACGAAATAGACAGAAACAAACGATCATTCCTTATTTACACCGAGTTTCAAGATGAGAAATTTTGGAGGTTATTATGCTGAGTACAAGTGAATCGATACCTATTAATCATGCTGATTGTGCCTGTCATTGCCTATGGCAAGCAGATCACATGGAGAGTGAATTACCACTGGAACACACTTGGAGTGAAGTTTCCACTAAGACAAAACATCTTGTCTCTTACTTCATCCCGATTGCCCATGGGGGGGGGGGGGGGGGGGGGCACGGCGACGGTGTTTACTAAGACAAACTGCTCGTCGATGGTGCACTTGTCTTCAACCAATGCTAACTCTGCTTGTGAGAAGTTAGTACGTTGGGGATTCTGGCAGTTGCTCGACATTGCTCGGTGGTTCTCTCCGTGTGCTCCGGCTTCCTCCACAGGTAAAACTGTCCGACACGAGGTAACCCTGGCTGTCGAAAGTGTCGTTAAATCCCAATAAATAAATAAAATAATCTTGTCTCTGAAAAAGTATAAGAATGACAAGCAAGATTTCAGATAATGGACTTCCATGGTGAACCCAGAGATCCATTGTGCTTGCCCTTATGTGTTATCGCTGGTATTTACAATTACGCTCTAGGCTGAATATCCACTCCACGAGTGTCTTAGTGATAATCCAATCTCCATGTACAGTATGTAACAAGATTTGGAGCTTGGTTATAATTTTTCACAACTTTTTGCAGAAGAAGTCCTAGTTGATATAATAAAATGAATAAAACACATTATTTCCAAATGAAACAAAATACTGCATTTTCACTGGCTGAGAGGTACGGTGTAACTTGCAGTCCACAGTGGCTTTTTAACCACGGTGTAAAACAGGCTATATGGCTAAACAAAGTACTCATTTTTAATTATTATTTATATTTATTTATTGGGGTTTAAGGTCATATATTTCTGCACTGTGGCTAATCATGACCATGACAGTTTTACGGGTGGAGGAAGCCGGACTACCCGGAGAGAACCACCGAGCAACGGCGAGCAACTGTCAGCTCCCCAACATACTAACTCCACACCAGCAGGATTAGCATTGGTTGAAGACAAGTGCACCATCGACGTGCAGTACGCCTTAGTCCACGACGTCACCGTGCCCCCATATGGGCAATGGGGGTGAAGTGTCTTGCTCAAGGACACAACGTGGTTGCCGCAGGCGGGATTCGAACCGAGGACCTCTCGGTTTGCAGCCTGCACCTCTACCTACTGAGCCACCGCGCCCCCATTTTGAATTATGAATTCATACCTTCGGTTCGGTTATGTTAGAACAAAAATAGCAATACTGGAAATTTAATAATTATGTGCAATAAATATTACGGATATGGATGTCATTGGAACTGGCTCATTGAGGCGATGGATGGTCGTCGGTATGACGAGACGACCATGGTTTCCCATTTTGCGGAGTCGGATAGGAATTCCATTTTACAGAATCCCTTTTGGAAAACACCTGTGGCTATGGAATCCCATTTTGGTCGTATGTGCCTATGTGCTAGAGCACATTGTGTCAAATTATTTTCACATAAGCACATATCGGCACATAAAGTATGTGCTTATGTGCTAGGGCACATTGTGTCACATTGTGCTTTTCCACATAAGCACATATGACAAAAAAGAGATTCTCCAGAAGGTCTCCTAGATAGGTTTCCTCAAATAATACAATACTAGGCTATAGGTATCCTCAAATACCCGTACGTGCCTATGTGATAGGGCACATTGTGTCACATTGTGCCTTTTCACATAAGCACATATCGGCACATAAAGCATGTGCCTTTGTGCTAGGACACATTGTGTCACATTGTGCTTTTTCACATAAGCACATATGACAAAAAAGGGATTCTCCAGAAGGTATCCTAGATAGGTATCCTCAAATAATACAATACTAGGCTATAGGTATCCTCAAATACCCGTATGTGCCTATGTGATAGGGCACATTGTGTCACATTATGCCTTTTCACATAAGCACATATTGGCACATAAAGCATGTGCCTTTGTGCTAGGACACATTGTGTCACATTGTGCTTTTTCACATAAGCACATATGACAAAAAGGGGTGCCGAAGGTCATATGTTTTTCAAAAAAGGGGTGCCGAAATTGGGGTGCCTGGGGATATGGCCATTGTACATAGGCTTTTATTATACACAGGGGAGATAACTCTATACGATTAAGTAAAGGTTATGGGAAATCAAGCAATCTGATTGGTTGGTTATATAAATGATCTAGATAAATGAAACAACAAGACTACTTGGAATAGGGTCAGAACTAACAACAATAGACCAGAAATTGCTAAATATAGTAATAATAAGCAAAGCTGTTCCATGTGATAGGCTCTTCTACGCTACTGGAGTATACTCTAGAACAAAGGAACAGGGCCAAATAGACGAAAACTGTTGCATACATAGATAGAAGCAGAGAATTCTGGGTAAATTTGCCCTATAGCACTACGTGCTATTCTTATCGGAAAAAACGTCATGGGATAAGTATCCCAAAAGGGATTCTGGAGAATTCTAAGCCAGAACATTACTCCTGTTCAATCGAACGAACCCTTTATACCCCCTTAGTACTATAGCACTACGTGCTAAGCCGATAAATTTGGGAAATAAAGTCAATTTCGGTGATTTGGGGTGGATTTTGGTGATTTGGAAGGATTGTCGGGTTGTTTGTGGTAATTTGGTTTACTCTTCTACAATCGAACACACCCTACGAACATACCCCGTCTTATTGCAGAAAAATTGGGTAACATAGCAATCACGTGCTACCATAGACACCAAGATGGCGGTCTCCAGTATACAAAAAGGACGACGGAAACACGTATCACCCTAACAACACGCGCTGCGCATGCGCACTAACACCACGCGTCACTATGGAGATGACGTCACAACATGGCCGCTCACGCGGGTTACCATGACAACACAACATGGCGCCACTACGTCACGTGACATGACATCACTTCCGGGGTCCGGCACCGGGGTCCGGCAGAATTGGGGTGAAAACCACATCACATACTACTGTCGTCTGCTTTTCATATTAGGTAAAGGGTGAAAAAAAAACAACAAAAAACAATGAAGTCCCCATTACACACACGACAAAGCGTCTTCGTTTGCACGCACGGATACATGACACAATTGTTGATTGCATAATTCACTTGTGAAGTTATTGTTTATAATCAAACCCGGAAATCCCAGTAAATCACACTTTGGAAAGTAAAAACTTTTTTATCTTATCGTATTTTATCTCATCTTACAGGGTTCATCTCAGTGATGCTTTCCAAAATTAAGAAATGGGGGACGGGGGCTCATCATTTCAGCAATCGTCAATGATTTGCCGGGGATCTTCCGGGGAAAATTGAAAATTTATTACTGAAAAATCACATTCTACTTGATTTTTCGCAGTGAATTTCAATACTCTGAGAGCCAGGTAATCGGGACGATTCACCTTTCCGCCATCCGTGGAGAATCTGGAAATGTCGCTCTGACGAGACACGATTTGAGCTACAAACCAAAACAAACGCACGCGCAGCTAACAAATGATGTTACTTTCGTGAAGTCATTTTGTGTATTTATATCCCAACAATATATATTGTTATAGTTTGGAACATAATAATTATATATATATATATATATATATTATATTATAGTTTGGAAAGTGAGTAACTTACCTATAATGAAACAGGGTTTAATGCAGCTATCAAGGCGACGGCGCGCTCGCTGTTTTGAACACAGCGAGCACGCTTTCTCCTTGCTGGCTGGAAACTGGTTTTTGGATTTTCGTCAAGACCAAGCAATTCCAGGTCTTGCAAATGTGAGGGAACGCTGTTTTCCCTCAGAAAAAAGTAGGAGAACAGCGTTGCTCGCGATTCCCCAGGAAAGAACGACAGGTCCATCTGCATACAGGACATTTCTTAGGGAGCGACACAGGTTTCAGATGGCCATTTACATCTAGCGCGTAACACATATCCGCTGAACGTTGGTTGGTCTTGCATATTGGCAAGAGGAACATACAGGAAAATATGAACTGCCATTGTTGAAAAACAGACCTACTTTATTGAGAAGGAGAAGGAGGAAAATGATTTTGACAAAACATTTTTATTTGGTTCATGCCGAAGGGTGCTGCAGTACAAGCAACGATAAAGAATTAATTCACCGACATATATACGTTACACTTTTCTCGAAGAATTGCTTTCGGTAAACCTTAAACGAACAATAACACACTGTAGTTTCGAGAAACATAGGTTTGGGTCTTTAGTCTTTCATCACACCCAAATGGCTCAACACTGGTACAAAGGACACTTTACGACAGTTTTATATTTCTCAAGAACACTCTTTTACAGTTAAAACTAAAAGTCCTGTCACAAACTGTGCGCTTATCTAGGCTTAATTGCGCGTAGGAATTGCCATATCGAATGGCATCCAAAGCAAGGCAGGTGCTCCTGGCTACTCAAAAAAAAACCAAAAAACACAGGCAATGTTTCCGCCAATGGACCTCCGGGTTACCCGGAGGTCCATTGGCTGAAACATTGCTTGTGCGCAGGCCATATGTACAGAATTTGATAGACTTACTATGGTCATAACGCGTAGATTAACGCGTAGATCGACGTGCCTTTTGTGCGCATTTCATGACAGGACTTCTAGTTTTAACTGTAGGTATGACTGTACTAAATATTTGAATTAGAGTTACCCGCTTTGAAATGGAGAACTCTGAAGTGATGCAATCGCCGAAACCAACCAACCCTGGGGAAATATATCGTTTCAATAACCGTTTGAAGACTTTTACTGACATCTTGCATTATTGTTGAATATTTCAGATCAATAAACAAGTTGATTTGATGACTTTTTGGACCTCAAAAATACAATTGACTATTGGTGTGTTTTTGTTGGGATTCCCTGAAAAATAAGTGCACGTGACCGGTACTTCCCTTCCTGTCAGTTTTTCTCTCTTTTTCGTAGCACGACTCCTATTTTTGGGTCAGAAAAAGTTATCTTTAGGGCAATATTTGACAAAGATATTTGAATGCCAGAATTAAAGTGATGCGATCATAATTTTTCGACTGAACGTTATAATGATCGCCTATGGGAAGATATTTCGTACTGTGATGCCTATATCTACTTGAACAGTGTAATGATACGTCAAAAATTCGCAAAATGTTATCAACTGAAATGTGACTCTAATATGACAGTGGTTCATTTGATAAAACTGTGATTTTCTGGTTTTTCGACACCATCGGTTTCAGTTTCGCTTTAGAAAAGACGAAATCGTCTTTAAAAAACGATAAACCACACATCCATATAATTAATCAGAACGTTCGATGAAATCGGGAAAATATGAACACGTCGGAGGGGGGGGGGGGGGGGGGTGCGGATTGGAGGGGTGTGGGGTGAGAGTGGGGCGATGGCCGGATTGTTTTGTGAGACGTTAAGTAGGAGGATTGGTGGGTACCTGAGCCCCGAGAACACCTTTTTTTCTTGATTTTGCAATTTTTTCTATTGAGCTTTTTTTCGAATCTATTTGATCCTCTTTGTTGTTTATAATGATTGCTGTGATGATATTGAGAGTAATCGCTTGACTGGACTGGTGACGTGAAATAATTCATGAGAGGTGAGGGACGTCGTTGTACAAACACGAGTGCGCGAATGCGCACGAGTGTTTTACAATATAGCCCATCGCCTCGAATGAGTTATTTCACGTAACCAGTCCAGTCAAGCGATTACTCTGTTTATTACTTTTCATTATTAACGATAATTATATTATTTAACCCTTTACCTAACGTAACGGCCAGCGCTATTCTCAAAAATCGCCAACTAATTTTAATTATTTTTTCATTTTTTGTCTCTAAAACATAGGTTATGAACTCTCATTGGAACGAGCTGGTCGAACTCGTTCCAACGAGGGGTCATAACCTATGTTTTTGAGACAAAAAATGAAAATAATAGCTATTCAAGAATTTTTTTGCAAGTGTCGTCTGCTTTTCATGTTAGGTAAAGGGTTAAAAAAAATAATGAAGTCTCCATTACACCCGTCTTCGTTTGAGCGCACGGATACATGACACAATTGTTGATTGTACAATTCTCTTGTGAAGTTATCGTTTATAATCAAACCCGGAAATCCCAGTAAATCACACTTTAGAAAGCAATAAAAAGCAATAATGCATTCACTATAATGATAGTTTAACTCCGGTATGTTAATGTTTTCAAGAAAGATTGGTTTCAATGAGTCATCACATGGAGGAGAGTACCAATATCGGAGCAAACATTTTAATTTTTTTTTCTTCTTTCAGATCAGATTTTGCAGGATGTGGCGGGTGTTGCTGGAATTTGCAATGGTTTATCCAAGAGAACATTTTTGACTGTTTAAGTGGTGTAAACTAACTTGAAAAATGTCACTTTCAAGTCTTGGGATCAAATAATTAAGAGACTGTTATCTCATTTTAAGCATATGGGCCAGGGAAAAGGCTTGTAAATAAATAGAGGATATGGAAATTCGGACGAGTTTCATAAATACTATATGAGAAAAACACTCATTTCATATTCTATTTTTCATATGATACACACACGCACAAATTAGCCACTTAGTATGACTTTTTAACCCACCACCTAACTTGAGTTGCAGACGGCACTTGGAAAAAACATCCTCGTACTCGTATTTTTCATTTTTTGCTTCCAAAACATAGGTTATAACCCCTCATTGGAACGAGCTCGTCGAGCTCGTTCCAATGATGGGTCATAACCCATGTTTGGAAGCAAAAAGTGAAAATATTAAAAAAAAAAAATGAATGGCGTTTTTCTTGCAGGTAAAAGATGAATACAATATAACCCACCCTAAATAGGACAGATAACGTAAATTCTCCCTACTGAAATTACGCAAATGTGACCCAGTTGTATTTTGTTTAGCCAATCAAATTGTCCAGTTTTGAAATTGACCAATGAAAGCTCCCAACTCTAATTATGCAAATTATGGAAATGTGGACCAATTGTATTTTGTTCAGCCAATCAAATTGTCTAGGTTTGAAATTGACCAATGAAATTGACGGAAGGTTTTATTTATCACTGATTAATATGAAAACAAAATATGAAATGTTTTGAAGTGAACAAAACGGACGAGTCATATGATAAATATTGATCCTAATCAATAATGGTTTATAATATTTATTGAAAACAAAAACAGGCAACCCCCCCCCCCCAAAAAAAAAAAAATCAGTAAAATAAACAAAAACACAACATAACAGGACCCACGAGAGGTAGTCTGTGAACCATCATATGAGGGACGTGGCGACAGGGGAGGGGGTGTGACACCCCCCAACCTGTCCAACATTTTTTTCTATAGTTGGAAATTCGTGGGGCAAGTCACGAGTAGTTGGAAATTCCTTCTATCTGGATTTTAGAGCTTCTTAGATCATAGACAATACTTTATTTTACGACATGAGCATTGCATACAAAATAGACATTTCTGAGTACAAAGTTTTAATAACAGAATTCTTTCTGCACATATCGTAGGGAGAGGACATAGCCAGATTAGCTGTCTACCTGTCACCCCCCCCCCCCCCCCACACCAAACAAAAAGAAAAAAAAGACATATGCTCCTCCTTCAACACTGCGAATGGACTACGGACCATAGCCAAGCAGACCAGCGTCTGAGAACACTCCAGGTGATGTCGCTCACCCATGGACTTGGTGGTTCATCACGGTGGATTTATTTGAAGACGAGATAACCAGGTATTATCCAATAGTCTTCTTTGGCGATGCTGATGTCTCATTTACTTCCCAAAATTCCAACTCGGTTTCAAATCGAAAAAAATTCCAATTGTTACTATTTACATCCACAGTGTACGCAATATCGAGCTTCATAAGTATGCATGGTGTCAATCGGTACAAGATTTTTATAGTACGTTTACTTATCGTAACAAAAAAAATCCTCGAAATGCACTTCAAGAAAATCACATCATGTAAAATCGTTATCCTGAGTTAATTCCATCATTCACCCTTATAAAATTATGAAACATCAAAAATTGATCATTCCTGCATAAGAACTGATTTAATGTTAGGAGAGTGTTAATTGCTCAAAGTTCTCAGCTTGAGCATCTGTTTAGCACACATTTAATTCCCAGAATAATACCAAATAATAATAACCTGATAATTCTGTCATAAATGTGTTGGCATTTCAGTTACTGGAATAAATTTTCCACCCCCTTTCATGGCTTCATTTTCTAAATTTTTCTCGGTAGTGAATTTCCAACTAGGGGAGGGACAGAGAGCGAAACCCCCTCTCGGTCCCTCCCCCTAGTTGGAAATTCACGCCCCCCTCCCCCCCCCCCCCCCATCGGAAACCTCTAGCCACGTCCATGCATCATATATGAGCAGAATAATATTTGTAGTCGCTGGTTCGTATATGATGGTTCAACCTGTTCTTCACTGCATCTTCTTTGTGGCTCTCACAACCAGATGTGGTCTTTAATAGATAACCCCAAGGACACTGGGCAACACACCTGGCATAAATGCTTGTCTTACATGAATATATAAATGATGGGCCATAATCTGTTCTAATTGAAAATTATCAATCACGATATGGTGGGAACTGAACTAAGTTAACAACTGAACGGTTCAGAAACTGTCACTATTCAGCACTACTTAGCTTTGAAATTAAACTAAATTGGGCTGCCAGGGAAGGTACCATTAAGTGGTAAATAGTTTTGTATTTTTCCACATATCCCACTGCAACAAATGCTGTCATTTTGTATTGAGTAAATTTTTTTGGTCATAAAGAATAGGTACCATCAAAGGGTGTAATCAGGACTCACAGTACAGTTGTTTTTGTGACCTGAGATGTCAGAGCAACAAATCCCACAGATCAATTGTTTCTGGGGGTGGGTGTCTAAATATCAATGAAACAAAATGCAAAACATGGTGGATGTGTGGTAAAAATGACGATGCAACAAACTAATTCAGCCTGACGTCTCGCACCCCCCCCCCCCCGAACACTTGGTAAAATTCGACATTTAATTACGACACAACCCTGTGAAGAGTGGGCCTCGCATTTTATTTGACTGAGCGACAGTCTATAATTGTGGGTTTTTCTTTAACTGAGAGAACACTGGAAGCCCACATGTGGTCTATATTCTGAAGTACAGGTACCACAACTTAAAGGCCTCACACTCAGCGGATGTGCTTCATATTATCGTTGAAATGAAATTATTTAGTCTGTAAGTATTTGTCATGTTAAAGTTTATGGGAGGGTGCCTACAGGCACTCTTCCATAAATTGCAACATGGCAAAGACATATGAACAGACTTTGATGACCAAAAATAATTTAGCACTCTACCAGTTAACTGTTTAGGAATGTCATCGCATCTTGTTGTATGTGCAACAACGATATTATCAACTGGAGTTAATGCATTTACACATTATGTGGGCATTAGGTTTTAATTTTGATCAATATGTTCGCATGATTCGAAACCCGCTACATCAAACAAACACAAGAAATGTTAAGTCCGGTGCAAACATTTGTTTTAATGTGAGATGTACTAATTGGGAAATCTGATTAGGGGATGGAACGGAGGACTATACAGAATGAAATTTCCTCCGCCTGACTGTCAATGGGGGGGGGGGGGGGGGGGGGGGGGGGGGGGGTATGAGGGCACATGTTGATAAAAGAGTCTGCTTACATACACTCTACCCATGCTGAAATAAACTATAGGACCTGTACCCATTAGATGCGATGCGAATGTTCCAATAAAGTCATACATTACGATTTTTCTTCTCATTTTACAATCTCGATACAAGGCTTGGTTCTGATTTTTTATTTGCTATAGAACAAAAACAATAATCGATAATGAACTTAGTCCAGTGTCAGATAAGGGTTATAATATCAATCAGTAAATATAATTTTGCAGTGTCATTGGTATCATACGGGGAGCACTGGCGAAGCGAGACCGGGTCTAGTTAGTTAACCGAAGTTGAGCAACGTCGAGCCCGGTTAATCCTTGGATGGGTGACCACTGAGCGATTGATTCGGGTGCTTGTTATAGTATGTTGCTGGTGTGCGATCAGCGAAGTCTGAGTGTGTGATTCTGCGACGTTGCAATCTCGTGCCAGCTGTGGACGTTGGGAATGTTTACCAGTACTACCCAAACCTCACTGTAGAGAACCACTGAGGCGTTTTACCTTGAGTGTCCGTCTATGGAAGCAACCGGCAGTATGCGCTGTTGAAGTGAGTTGAGAATGTCATGGAGTGATCAAAGGGTTTATTTCAAAATGAAACAAAATACTGCATTTTTGATTGGCTGAGAGGTATGGTGTAACTTGCAGTCCACAGTTGCTTTTTTTACCACCGTGTTTAACCACGGTGTAAAAACAAGAATATACAAGAGCAAGCTATATGGCTAAAAAGTACCCATTTTTAATTATTAATTCATACCTTCTGCTCGGTTATGTTAGAACAAAATAAAAATACAGAAATTTAATATTTATGTGCAACAAAATATTACAGATATGGATATCATAGGAACTGGCTCATTGAGCCTGTTCCAATGACATCCATATTTGTTTGATTTTATTTAAGAAACTTGCAAAGTACAAATTTTCTGTCAGTTTTTGCCCACAATGTAGGTTAAAGTATTAAGTACACCAAAATTCTTGGAAATAAATCCGTTATCCTTGTGCTTTCCAGGGTGTATGGGAATTTTCACCGGTTTGGGAACTCATACACCCTTCGGCGTCGACTCAGGGTGCATGAATTCCCAAACCGGTGTAAATTCCCATACACCCTGGAAAACACAAGGATAACTCATAGTGTTTTCCTGTGATACGGGGTAATAATGTAAGTCAGAGAGCACTGTGGTGGATACCAGACGTTAATATTGCATTATTATTATTATTATTATTATTATTGCTTTGTCCTTGTATTGAGACGCACAGATTAGAGACATCGCATGTAGACACGGCGCTACCAAACACCGAACACATCCGATCACAAATAAAATTATGTGGTAATAGTCAAAGGCGACATATTGTTGCCATATTGGTAGTTTGGGGATATAAATATCATATATTTAAAGTTTCAAGTGGATTCGTTCCCTTAAAGTGGTTTTATTAACTATTTCCTTTCAACTATCGGCGCGGTCAGATTCTTGTGTGTGGTGTTTAGTAGCCTTCACGCACACAGCTACAGTTATCGGTCTAATGTCGAATAAACGTGATATATTGTTCATATATTGGTAGACTGGGTTATAAATATAATAATAATAGCAATTTTACAATTTCCATACAAGGTTTGGCTCTGAATAATAATAATAATAATAATAATAATAATAATAATAATAATAATAATAATAATAATAATAATAATAATAATAACAACACTTTGGTCGGCCGCTGATTTGTCGTGGTTCTCAGGTGAGAAGGTCTTGATAAGCTCGGTTCTCCCAAATGCCTCCTTAACCTCGCGCCTCTTCTCTCCCCCAACACTATGAGATGAACTGCTTGACAGCATCCCGTGCCCCATTCTTTCCAATCTATCCCATAAGCATACTAACCCTCTCCTTTGTGTCACCCACTAGCCTCATGGCCTTCATTCTCCCATCCCACTTCCCATTCACAATTCCTGTGAATCTTATTCTGTCATCACATGGAGGAGAGTACGAATATCGGAGCAAACATTTTAATTTTTTTTTCTTCTTTCAGGTCAGATTTTGCAGGATGTGGCGGGTGTTGCTGGAATTTGCAATGGTTTATTCAAGAGAACATTTTTGACTGTTTAAGTGGTGTAAACTAACTTGAAAAATGTCACTTTCAAGTCTTGGGATCAAATTATTAAGACTGTTATCTCATTTTAAGCATATGGGCCAGGGAAAAGGCTTGTAAATATATAAAGGATATGGAATGAGTGTTTTTCTCATATAATATTTATGAAACGAGTCTAAGAATTTTCCGTTTTGGCGAGCCTCTGGCGAGCCCAAACGGAAAATTCGGACGAGTTTCATAAATATTATATGAGAAAAACACTCATTTCACATTCTGTTTATCATATGACACACACACGCACAAATTAGCCACTTCGTATGAATTTTTAACCCACCACCTAACTTGAGTTGCAGACGGCACTTGGAAAAAACGTCGACGAGCTCGTTCCAATGAGGGGTCATAACCTATGTTTTTGAGACAAAAAATGAAAAAAAATAGTTATTCAAGAATTTTTATTGCAAGTGTCGTCTGCTTTTCATGTTAGGTAAAGGGTTAAATCAGGTAAAATAAAATCTAATCAACCAAAAATAGATAAGTTGGAAATGAACTAATTAACTGACAACAAATGTATTTGGGTTTGTAATATTTAGAATATATATCAACGACGTTTAACCATGTATCGAACTCTAACATCCACGCAGGGAAAGCGAGGGAGCTAATGGAGAAGAGGGGGGGGGGGGGGGGGGTGCTGAAGTAGGGGCGTAGCCTCTTATCAGGAGAAGGGTGCTCGAGTTGATTTGGGTTAATAAATGCAGAAAGTCTATCACTTAAAAAAATATTACCTGCATAAAAGATCGACGAGAAAGCGTCAGAAAAGTCATTGCCAAGATCCATTGGGGCTCGAGTGCGAGATAAGTACATAAAAGTATGGCACTTAAAATATATATTGCCTACATAAAAGTTTGATGACAAAACGTCACAAAGGGAAATACCCGGACCCAATAAGGACTCAAGTGCGAGATGAGTACAACACTTAAAAAAGATATTGCCCACATAAAATATTGATGACAGGACTTCACAAAGGACTTCACAAAGGCAGTGAAAATCCACACATGGAAAAAAGCAATTTTAAACCAGCCATGTTTCAGCATGCCGGTGTAACAGGAATGGAAGTCCGTAGGAAAATTAGTCCCTCCGGCGGACTACTATTCCTAGAAATGTTAGACCTAGGACTATAATTCCGCGGAATAATAGTCCAGAGGGACTAACGTTCTTACGGACTTCCATTCCTTTTACACCGGTCCAAAGACCCGGTAAATAGCGATAGGAATTGTCTTTGAATTAATCCTTAATTATTATTTGGCGAATATCACCAAGAGGGGTGAAACCTACTAAACACCGAACACAAAAATCCAACCGAATTTCGAGTTGAAAGAAAAAAGTTAATAAAATCACTTTATGTGAACGGATCTATTTCAAGGTTGAAATAAATGACATTTATACCCATATACACCAATATATCAACTTTATTTGACGCTTGTTCCATTATTTTATCTGTGTTCGGCGTTTAGTAGCGCCGATAGTTGAAAAAAAGTTAATAAAATTACTTTAACCCTTTACCCAACGTAACGGTCAAAACCGTCCAGCGCTATTCTAAAAAATCGCCAATTAATTTTCATTTTTTTTTTCATTTTTAGTCTCAAAAACATAGGTTATGACCCCTCGTTGGAACGAGTTCGTCGAGCTCGTTCCAACGAGGGGTCATAACCTATGTTTTTGAGACACAAAATGAAAAAAAATATTCAATTATTATATGTCGTCTGCTTTTTATGTTACGTAAACGGTTAACTGAACGAATCCACTTGAAACTTTAAATATATAATATTTATATCCCAAACTGCTAATGTATCAACAATAACAACATATCACCTTAGTTCGACTAGTACCCCATACTTTTATTTGTGTTCGGTGTTTAGTAGCACCCTGTAGACGTTTCACAAGGTGGCGATTGATATGTGCAAAGGACCGTTTATAAGACCAACGCTCATATACATGAGTGCCTATACATATATGCAAATATGAAAAAGCGCATTTGCGTTACGTCCGCGCGGAATTTAAGTATCGGAGGTGAACGTGTACTAAATTTGAAAGAAAAGAACTGAAATTAATCTGAGAACTGCCTTTATCGCCATCTATGATATACAATTAACGGTGGTGCAATCATCTGAGCAAAATACTGACGTGAGTAAATTTGCAGTGCTTTTTATAGAACCAAAATACACATCGAGTTAAAAATACTCACCCCAAATAACTTTACTTATATGTTGTAGTAAATTTGCATCTGACCCCTACAAAACGTAAAGTTGCATGTGGTGTGTATTTACTCATGTGTGAAATGCGTTTTTAGGACAAGGTTTGCACATTTGTGCATATTTGTATGTATGCCAAAAATATGTGCGCAGACCTTGTATAAACAGAATTTTTAAGTTCATAGCAACGTTCGGTACGCTGTCATCGCAGTGTGTAAAGGTCTTCTGTTCCTTCTCCAAACCAGATTTTCTAATTAATATTACTAATATTACATTTTTGCACCATACTTAAATTTTTGTATTTTTAATGGAACAGGTTTCGAATCAAGCGGAAATATTGATCAGAATGGACCCGATTGCTCACCCAAATCTTCTTGTTTTGAAATTGTGCCTGTCCACATGAACAAACAGTTATTCATGTAAGTTCAGTACGGCCGCCGTGGACGTGTCACTTTCCACGGGTGGGTAATATTTCCACGGACGCAATAATATTAAATTCCAAACACTAATTATTGGAATAATCATCACAAATTTTGTTAATGAAGCACCGGGTACAACTTTGCTGATGACGATTTTTATGACTGCCTCCTCGTAAATTAGGATCAATCCACGGCGACTATACTGTACCTGTGGCATGAAGTATTATTGTCTCATATTAAATTTCTGACAGCCAATGTGCGCAACTTTATTCGATCAAGCGCTCAGAACACCAGTCAAATGTTGTGAGGAATTTTACGCTGTTATGCATGGGCTGTTTATTTCCCCACGTTGCCGTAGCCTTTGCGCGCAGATTGTCGTTGCTGTATTGTGATGTTCCTTAAGTTGCAAAATTATAGAGATATTCTTTGGGGGTCCACCTTTAGATATTCCAGTCAAGAGGTGTTTAATTCACCTTTAAAATATCCAGATATTAAAGTAATTAGTGGAACTTCGCGGCATAATAATACTAATATACCCATTTATATAGCGCCAAAATTATAGTTCAGTGGATAAAGAACCCTATAGGCGCTGTACATGTTACTGAGCTCGTGAAAATATACAAACAGAATATATGCAGTATTTTAAAGTCCAGAACATCACTTATAGGCTTTCAGAAATAGATATGTTTTGAGATCCTTCTTGAAAATGTTGACATTTGACAGTCTTTTTAGGTGATATCATATATTATTCCACCCGTGAGGACCAGCAAATGAGAATGACCTATCTCCAAATGTCTTACACCTATTTTTTGGAAAATGTAGTAGCATTTTACCATCAGACCTCAGATTGTATTGACACACATTCTTGGTATTGATGAGTTCTTCTAGGTAGGCTGGCGGCATATTATTTTGTGCCTTGAAAACTAGTAACAAAGTTTTGAAAATTATTCTGTACTTTACTAGCAGTCAGTGCAGATTAAAAAAACAGGCATTGTGTGTTGAGATGATGATACTCTACATACCACTTCAGTTCAAGCATTTCATACTTTCTGCAGGCGAGAGTACTGGCATTGTGGAAGGTTGAACAGTAAGGTATTAAAATAATTCAAATACGAAATTACAAAGGCATGAGCTAGAGTTTTTGTGAAGTCCATTGTGAGGATCTGTCTTATCTTTTTAATTTTTAATAGACCTCTGAAAGCCTTGTTGCACATATTTGTAACTTGATTGTCCATAGACATGTTTGAGTCGAAGAAGGCACAAAGATTACGTACACTATCACTTGCCCTGATGATGGAATCTCCTACCTTCACTGAGTTGATGTCAATTTTAGTGAGTTGCTGGCGTGAACCAATTATTAGGAATTCAGTCTTATCATCATTTATCATTAATTTGTTTGAAATAATCCAAGTGCGAATGTCCAAAATACATGATTCAATAATTTCTTGAGCTTTAGTTTGATCCGTGGTTCATAGTTGAAAAGAGAAGTAGACCTGTGTCGTCCTCAGCATAACCATGGATGTCAAACAGGTGCGATTCAATGATGCGAACATTTTTGAAATATAGAATAGAAACAGAACAGGACCATGTCAACTGCCCTGGGGGACTCCACATTCCAAATGGAAGTCTTTTGACAGATTACTGTTTATTGATACACGCTGCTGTCTGTTCTTCAAGTATGAAGAAATCCCCATCAAAGCTGTGTCCTTTGGATACTATCCCAACTAAGCTGCTGAAACCTTGTATACCAGCTTTTGTCCCATGGCTCCGGGAGATCGTCAATAAATCATTGTTGACTGGCGTATTCCCATCGACCACGAAACAGGCGCTGGTTACCCCACTCTTCAAAATCCTTCGATCCTGAAATATTTAAAAATTACCGCCCAGTGTCCAACCTGAGTTTTGTTTCTAAACTGCTAGAGCGTGCAGCTGCGAAACAACTCCGGGAACATCTGTCACGATGTGGCCTGTCTGAGGAATTACAGGCCTACACCCCACTCTGCAGCACGGAAACCGCACTTTTACGGGCCCAGAATGACATTCTCTTGTCGGTGGACGGAGGTTTCTTTTCTAGTTTTGCTAGATTTGAGTGCGGCATTTGACACCGTTGATCATGTCGTCCTCCTTGACATTCTGCAAACCAGAATAGGCATTACGGGAACGGCTCATGACTGGCTGAGGTCGTATCTCTCAGACCGCACCCTGAGAGTGAATGTTACTGGTACTTATTCCAATGACGTTCCTTTGATGTTCGGTGTACCCCAGGGGTCGGTTCTAGGGCCTCTGCTGTATGTTGTTTATGTTTTGCTTCTCGGCGATATCATTCGTAGGCACGGACTTAGTTTCCATTTCTATGCGGACGACACGCAGCCGTATTCATTTCAAGGCACAGCATGAGGAGTGGGCGGTTCACGCACTAGAAAGATGTGTGAATGATATAAAATCGTGGATGACGTCAAATTTCCCGAAATTGAATCCCATCCCGATAAAACGGAGGTTATCTATTTAGGTCTACACCGTCAGCTTGGAAACGTATCACGAATACAACCCATATTTGATGGTCATTCGATCTCTCCCTCGACAGCGGTGCGCGACCTCGGATATTTCGTGGATGAGCACCTGTCTGCTGACAGTCATGTCATACAGATGTGTCGGATATCCTACTACCACCTACGAAATATTAGCAGGATACGCAGCGTTGTGGACGAAGAGATCGCGAAATGGTTAATCCATGCATTTGTCACCTGTCGCTTAGACTACTGTAATTCTGTACTGTATGGTTGTAAACAGTCCCTGCTGCAGAAACTCCAGCTTGTTCAAAACTGCGCAGCGAGAGTCATTTTAAGGAGGAGGAAATCATGTCATATCACACCCCTTCTTTACCACCTTCATTGGCTCCCTATTGAAGAACGCATCACATTCAAAATTCTTACCACCCTCTATAAATGTCTTAATGGATTGGCACCAATCATACCTCGGCAGTTTAGTTCAGCGCTATGTTCCCTCAAGATCTCTAAGATCCTCATCTGCGAATAAACTCTGCCATAACCCAGGCGACCTAGTAACAGCATTTGATCGGACCTTTTCAGTTGCTGGGCCTTTTCTCTGGAACACGCTGCCTGATCACCTGTGGTCACCACAAACTTACAAATCATTCAAAACTGGCCTTAAAACTTATCTTTTCAATAAATTATACCCAGAACCAGTTCATTTGGAATTAATTTAATTTATAACCAAATTACGAGATTTCACAAAGCATATGTTTTCTATATTTTACTTGTAAAGCCTGAGAGCACTTACGTGGATTCATTGGCTCTAAACTGTATTTATTATTATTATTATTATGATATAGCCAGCTAGCGGATACATCACTAAGTCCAAAATCAGAGTTCATTGTCTCCAGCAGAGTTTTATGACAAACGGTGTCAAAAGCAGCACTAAGGTCTAAAAGAACAAGCAAGGTTACCCTTCCAGACTCTATACTCAGCAGGATGTCATCTGGATCTTGAGTAATGACGTTTCAGTTGAGTGAAATGTTCTGAATCCAGATGCGTTGGTCGGCAATGGAGCATGCATGCCACTATGTAACATTAGCTGGTCAATGGCAGCTTTTTCACACAGCTTAGAAATGAATGGTAAATTACTCACTAGCCGGACGTTTTTAAACACACGTTCTGCTCCTTGTTCCTTTCGAAGATGGTTCACAATCACGATTTTCCACACATCAGGCGCATATTCTTCTAGCAGAGATATGTTGGCCATTTTTGTGATTACAGGAGCCAAGGAGTCTACACATGATTTGATAGTAGATGTTGGCATTGGGCTGAGTTGGCACGAGGCATTTGAGGATACTTTTATTAATTTGGTTACCTCGTGGATTTCTGAAGGTCAAAATGTTGAAAGTTCTTTTTCCGATGTTCTCTGTTTCATGTTAATTTTTTCTACCTTTATGTTGTGAATTTTTTCCTGAATTAATTTTATTTTTGTAATGAAGAACTCGTCAAATTGATCAGCTAGCTTCGATGTATCATCGCGTGGCGGCAATGACACACTGTGTTTTTCTGTACACAGATCTTTAATAACTTTAAAACGTGTTTTGCTGTCACCATTACAAGCTTCAATACATGTTGTGTAGTAAGAATTTCTGGCATCTTTAGTTTGTAGGAGAACTGGTTACGAAGATTCTGATATCCTCCTTCCTCTTTGTAAGATTTAGATCTTTTCCGCTCTTGCTTTCGACGGTTAGCCTTCAGAGATCTCAGTTCGTCGGTAAACCAATTTATACTTGGCCGAATAATAAATGTTTTGTTTTCAGAGGAGCATGCTCATCAATTAGACGGGGCAATGTGTTGTACGATTTCGCCAGATCATCCAGGTCAGCACACTGAGAATTACATAAATCTGATTTTTCGATGTCACATTTAAGCTTGTTAATATCAATTTGATTGCGTTTTCGAGATGTTACTTCTTTACGCGTCAGTGATGGTTTTTGAACACCTAGTGTGCACTCGACAAATGAATGGTCAGATAGTCTGAGTGGGGTTAATGGCTCAGCAAGCTGAAAGTCATTAGTAAATGATGGTAAAACTGCAGAACCGTGATACGCCTCAATTCACTTTATTCTATAAGCACACGCGTCTAATAGTGATGGTAAAATCAACAAGAAATCAATCAAATCAATTCTCGATTGAGAAACATTTTTGCGTTGATTCCAAGAAAAAAATTTAGATTCAACTAGGTGAAATATTTCAGTTGGTCGGAAAAGCGAATAGTAGGTTCACTTTTCCGACCAACTGAAATATTCCCGCCGATTGAAACTAAAGAGGGGGTAAATAGACTATTTTAGAGATAAATTAGTTCCAGATCATAATCAGAATGTCAAAAGTACGTTAATCTACTTGGCATTCATCATGATTCATGCGATTATGTCGCCTTGTACATACTTTCCGGGCAACAACGAAAGATTCAAATTGGACGTAGCTCGTTTTAATTGTTTTTATCAGCCTCCAGAGGAACTATTAGGACTTAACTTATCCGTGGTTTTTTGAAAGGAGAGTGTATATTTTATACCCAGACGATCGCACTGTTTGGACCACAATACTCATTTTTTCAAATCATTTGAGGTCAAAATTGTGAAAGGCCATTCCCAATATATTTCTATTTGTCATTCGCATAGAGTTGATTCCGTTTTGAAAAATTCCGACACTTATATTGAAAGTTCCGACGCCTTTAATGTGGACTGTATTTATCGATAGACATTCAGGAGAGATAACTCCAGAGAAACTTATTCGGCAAGAGGATTATGTGCTGCTGACTTCCTTCGCGAATTATTGTTTAATCATTTCTACTTACCACGCCATACCACTTCAGTGCCATTCATTTTACCTTTCACATTTTTCTGCAGTGAAGTGAACCTCTGCCTTATTTTTTTAAAAGTTAGAAATATGTATTGATACGAATTTTCTGTGTTCAACATTGTACCTTAGGAATCTGTCAAAATCTTATTCAGATTTCATTACTTTTTTCGTTTCTTTCTTCCATCCATGGGACTAGTCTGATTAGAAGGTGGTCGGGGGGGGGGGGGGGGGGGGGAGGGGGGGGGGTGGCGTCAAGATCATTTCACTCAGTGGTCATATCGAATTATTTGAGAACATGCTTGTTCGTTGATATAAAACTGTCAGAGATATAAATTAAATTTTCTCCCCAATATTCAAATTTTCAGGAACGTTTTTACAGCCAAATTGTTTCCACCGTGTCTTCGCTTGTGGGTCTACCAGTCCAAATATAAAAGAATGGAAATCAGAACAATAAATGTTGTTCTCCAGTCACTCAGTGGCAGCAGTTCCTCAAGCTTTTTGCTTTGTGAATATGTTGTACCTTGAGTGCAACAATGCACTATGCGCAATACTTTGACATTGCAGATGGCGCATTGCCGCACTCAAAGACGATGTGAGGTGATACATTTTTGGACAGGTTTGATAATCAGGCTGACAATGTATTCGCGTTAGGATACCATGTATCGGAAGTACTGAAGAAACATGCATAGCAAACAAAACAAAGGCCAGTGTTTAGAGGTTATTACTTGGTAAGTTCGGTCTAAGGCTGGTGTGAAGTTACCCCGAGCTGATATCTGAGCCGATATGAAACTAATCAAGTAATAACCTCTTTATTTATAAAACCAAAACAAATAACACAAAATGTTCTCAGATCTGTTACAGTTTATTGACAGCGTTATCGTCCACAAAGTTTGAAGTTTTCTCCTTCTTCAGCTATCCGAACTTCCACACTCGAGCAGCCGCGATGTTCGGAAAGCTTAACTATCTCATCTCCCACTTCGACGAATCGGCGCTTTCGACTCTGAATCTCAGTTTGTGTTCAGTTTTCTGAACAAGTCTCTTCTTACTTCTATTTGTCCACCTAATCCTTACTTATTGTCATCATTAATTCCTCGCCATCCAAAAACTCAACTTCAAACTTCTCTATTATGCGTGGTAACTAGAGCTGCACGGTATATCGATAAACCGATACATACCGGTATTCAAACCAGTATCGATTGAATTCCGGTGTAATTGCAAAAATATCGATTTATCGTCATTATTAGTTTACCTGCAGTTCAATTTTCAAGATGTCCTGATTTTTTTAACTGTAGTCCCGAACGAATAATATAATCCCTGTACCTAACGAATTGGCCGCATCCTCCTGGGTAATACACACTTGTGCAGTTGAACAAATATTTATTTTCAAAAAAATTCAACAAAACCATATCATGTGACCCCCATTGGAACGAGCTCGTTCCAATAAGGGGTCACTTGATATGGTTTTGTTTATTTTAAAAAAAAATCAACAAAACCATATCACGTGACCCCCATTGGAACGAGCTCGTTCCAATAAGGGGTCACTTGATATAGTTTTGTTGAATATTTTCTGAAAAAAATCGATAAACCAATATTTAAAAAAAATAAATTTTGATATCGTCTGCGTCGGGTAAAGAGTTATTCGAACTGCATCATCAGGACATGCTGATTTGTTCTGATTGTGAATGATCAAGACCCGATTATGGTACGTGTGTCCAGATATCTGAACAGTCTTTCGATACATCGGTATACTGCGGTATATTTTTGAACACCGATACCGTTATTCATTTTCGAATACCGTGCAGCCCTAGTGGTAACAGCAATTGTCATGGTTACGTCCGTAGAATAACGATGAACATTTGCGCCTAGTAACGCATCGGGGTCGATTCGGACTCCCGCGTTGTGTCATTGGGCAAAGCACTTAACCCATAGTGTCCACATGGGGGCACGACGACGCCGTGTACTAAGGTGTACTGCACGTCGATGATGCGCTTGTCTTCAACCAATCTAACCCTGCCTGTGCTGCAGTGCGGAGCTACGATGTTGGGGAGCTGGCAGCTGCTCGTCGTTGCTCGGTGGTTCTCTCCGGGTACTCCGGCTTCCTCCAGCCGTAATACTGTCACCGCCACAATATGACATTGGCTGTTGAAGTGCCGTTCAACCCCAATAAATAAATATAATATAAATAACGCATGGGGGGGGGGGGGTTGAGGGGTGGTTGTGCAACTCCAGTATGATTCATATCGGCCGAGATTGGCGTCATATCAACCGAGTTAAAAGTCTCATCAGCCAAGCTTGACAATTCGTTGCCTGAGTGCTGGAATGTTCTATGTCCCCTGTGGGACATAGAACATTCTAGCACTCAGGTGACGAATTGGCAATGGCAGGTGCGAAAGTCATACCTAATAAACAATAAGAAATAAATTGTTCAATCACAGCAAACTGCTAGGAATAAAGAAATACATTTTCTCTATAAACGTAGATTATATGGTGTAAAGTACCTCCATACATGCATTTCCGTGGATCTGTCTGAACCTGTTTATCCTGGACAATTTTGTGCACCAGTAACGTACCTTTAACCACAAGCATTCTGGTAGTGCAACAAAATGTTCTCCAGTTACTCTCTTTTTCTCTTGTTTAATTTTGAATTTAACCAATGTATGTTGTTTGACAGAGCCCATCAAGGTATGTATGGTTGAATATCAAACTGCATTGTGGGAAATATTTGCTGGTGTAAACTTTGGCGTTTTGACATCCTCTGCCCAATGATGTGACGAATAACAAGCTCCATCGCTTCTGACCAAGTATTATTGATCAATATCCGTCTAGTAACCTCTGTGGAAAAGACTCTTACTTTGACACGACGACACTTTCGACGACCAGGGTCACATCGTGATGGAGAGTTTTTCGGGTGGAGGAATCCGGAGTTCCCGGAGAGAACCACCGATCAGCGGCGAGCAACCATACGAGACTTACGCATTCCTTTTTGTTATGCGACCAGAATGAGTTCCTTGCCAGCAAGTGTTGACAACGGAGCACATTCTTTTGCACTGTACAAATTTAAATCTTGTCGGCATTTTTTTAATGCTGTATCTCCAAGAGACATATTTACAACTCAAACTTCAGTAGAATTATGTTGTTTCTCAAGGAAGTCAACCTTTTTTTAATAAATTGTGAACAGGTTTTATTTCTTTTAATCCTTTGAACACAAGAGGTCGTTTTACCGACCCAGGGACATGGTACGTCATTCCTTTATAAAGTTGGATGCCTGCTAAGTCGAGGATGGGGTAGACCGATTAATATTTTCAAAAAATATTGATGGGTCTACCCCCAAATAATGAATATGGACCCTTCCAATTGCTGTCATTGAACTGACATGGAAGCTACCACCAGTGTTCAAAGGGTTAAACTCTCATCTATTTGTGTCCATTCAACCGGATGGTTTACACAGTACTTAAAAAATGGTCTCATTTTCACATTATTGTTTTCACTACTATTTTTATTTTCTTTCCAGATTTCATCGACTCATTCTATTTCATAGATGATAATTACTTTTTTATAATGTACGCCACGAAAACAGCCTTAGATGCTGATGCTTATGTGGCGTAAGGCACCGATTAATAAATAAATTGATTCGCACCTGGTCTGTTTGGGCAAGTCAATCAAAAAATCGGAATATTCCAGGACGAAAACAAAAGTAGTTTCGGAAGCGAAATCACCTTGAACACTTCTTTTATCCCGTACAGGAGGCCTGATGATAAAAGAAGAGTTCACGAGGAGACACTAGGTACGATTTTCAGAACATCTCGACGATTCGAAAATTTCAGAATCAGCAACACGAATCGAATGGAATCGAAACTTTAGGGTGATTTTGAATTTCGAAGCTTTGCAACTTGGGATTTAACCAATTCTATCAAATAAGAATGAATTGGTTGAACTCCTAGTTTCATTATGGAAAACATTTTCAGCTTGAATTGACACCAGAATGTAGAGAATTAAATATAGGATATCTTGTGTTTTTGAGTGGATACCGAAAATTTAAATTTTCGGTATCCACTCAAAAACAGTAGATGCTCTTTTCATTATACGTTTTTAGAACAAATTGATCATTTCCAGTGATAATTTGACTCGTAATCACCTTGAAGTGATCCTTAGAAAGTCGCCATTTTGATTGATTCAGTGAAAGTGAAAATATACGCTTTTTGTAAGGATCTGATCATTCCTATCGATAATTCCACTCGTTTCAATCTTGAATTGATACCTGAACGTAAACAGCTGATGCGCATTGATACGCGGAAATGATTTGATCCATACTCGGAACAGGTAGCGTCTTGCGATCTCATTCAGCTGGTGGGTATCATGCATCAATTCAAGGTGAATACGTGTTGAATTATTGTTGGAAATGATCGGTATCCTCTCAAAACACTAGATTTACTTTTCATTATACGTTTTTAGAACAAATTGATCATTTCCAGTGATAATTTGACGCGTATTCACCTTGAAGTGATGCTTTGAAAGCCGCCACTTTTATAGGTGCCGTGAAAGTGAAAATTTCTGTATCTTGATAGTGAGGGATACGATTTCTATCTTTCCGCAAAGTTGCCGGATCATATTTATCTTTTACCCAGTACAACTGCCATACCAGAGACGATTATTCACAAGCATCGCCATTCAAATTTCATCATTTTCTTCAAGGTCTTATGACCCGTCTTTGGAACGAACTCGTTGTACTCGATCAGGGGTAATAAGCCACGTTTTATGCTGAAAATGCTTACGTGTTAGTTATTCAAAAATTATTTTTGCAAGTTAATCATCTCCGCAGGCTCTCGTCGTGCCAGGAGAAAACAGGTATTGAGTCATGTTTCATTTTTAATACCTTGGCGCGTATGTGTCTTACAAATTATGGAGAAGGTGTGTGTGTGTGTGTGTGTGTGTGTGTGTGTGTGTGTGTGTGTGTGTGGGGGGGGGGGACTGGGGGGGGGGTTGTTGATAAAATACTGACGTTGGCAGCATATACTGCGTGCGCTATAGATGCGAAACTCGGTAAAATAGTGGAGGGGGCTTTGGCCTATCCACCAGGCAACTGTAAAATAAGTTTACAGACCGCTGGTGTCCACTCCCCTTTGTTATTAACCCGTTTAACCCTAAAGGCCGATTTTCCGGCTAGCGAACACAACAAGTCACATACTTTCATCAAGTAGGATAACTCCTAAGTTAAAGTGTTGGGTAGACCAATCAATATTTTCAACGTGCAGCCCCGAGGCTGCACGTTGAAAATATGAATTGCTCTACCCCCAAATAATGAATATGGACTCTCCCAATTGCTAACATTGAACTGACAAGGAAGATACCGCCAGTGTTCAAAGGGTTAAAAATACTCAGTTTGCCGATTTTATCATACTTCATACACTGATTCCCTGTGGCTCAAGGATATGTAATGCTCTTAAACCAAAGTCATAGCTCAAAGGTGAAGGTTACAGATAATTCGTGTGTTTGTTCACACATTCATTGTCTCGTCCAAACACTTACCCTCAACCGAATTTTTCACACTTCACTCAATGATTACTAATATATCATGAGTGTGTCATGACCTTGACACAAAGTTATAACCCCAACGTCAAGGTCACAGACTGTTTGTGTGTTTGTTCTTCCATTCTTACTTTGATCCATAAACGTTTTTTCGGTTGGCCGATCTTGTTTGTACTCCAGACAAAATGATTGTTTATGAATCAAGGGTGTGTCATGACCTTGAACAAAGGCCATAACATCATGGTCAAAGTCTCAGACTGTTCGCGTGCTCTAACTTTGTCCGGTTTATGAAAGTTTATTTAATGGGCGGATCTTGTTCATTTATTACACAATGATTACTTATGATTCAAGGAGGTTTAATAACCTTCACTCAAGGTCATTACTTGAAGGTGAAGGTCACAGACATCTGTGCTATATTTATTCGGCCCATAAAAATGATTTAAAAGATCATACGTTACAAAGTACTTGCGCATGACACACGTGTGTTTAATGGCATTGACTCGGGGATTTAAATTCAAGGTCACAGATCGCTTGTGTGTCATGACATATACACTAAAACAAAAAAGTGTTTGAAGCCATGTATACCATCTTTTTTAACTGTAATTTTTACAGCAACACTTGTTTGACTGAATTTTTCTACACTCCATAACAAACTATATATTACTTTCATGCCCTATCTTTCGGGCTCATATTCGAGGAATATTCACCTGCTCTGGCGATATTGTCCTGTTGTCTAAGTAAATGATATCTTTCTGTGATTTTTCGTTCTTTTTAGGAGGTGACGTGTAACTGCCATCTCATGCCTCCCCATCACTTTCGTCAACTCTCTCGTCTTCAGATATGTATTAACCAGGCGCGTAGCTCGAGTTATATAACAGGGAATGACCTTGCCGGTTTTTGGGAGGGCAAAGATGATATTTGAAAGGCCATTGTGTGGGGGTTCGGGGCCTCCCCTAGTCCTAACTAGGACCCTCCACTCGTTGCCCCCGAGGACTTATAGCGTGTGTAGCCCCTATACTGGAGACCAACCATTCTGGGGCTCTATGTGATGGGGAACTTACATTGGGTCAATGTTTGGGAGGGGGGGGGGGGGGCAGCGAAAATTTTAGGGGCTGAGAGCTGTCTGTTTTTTTTTTTGGTTTTTTATACGTAATAAAAGGAAACTTCACTTTATTTCTACTGACGTCATGGGTGTTTACTCAACAATAACATGCTTCTTAACTGGACCTTCCTTGCCAGACTAATAATCTCAGGGGGAGATAAATTCATCGAAAGTCGATTTTCATGACGAGAAACTTCAGGGATGACTTGATTTTCAGGAAAAATAGACGTTAATTTTTTTCAACAACGCAGTGTATCTCACATCTGTACATAACCTATCTTAACCCTTTACCTAACCCGAAAAGCAGACGACACTTGCAAAAATAATTCTTGAATAACTAATTTGTTTCACTTTTTGTCTCAAAAACATAGGTTATGACCCCTCGTTGGAACGAGCTCGACATGAAAAATATAATGAAAATTAATTGGCGATTTTTGAGAATAGCGCTGGCCGGTTTTGGCCGTTACGTTGGGTAAAGGGTTAACCCTTTCAGCCGTTACGAATAAATTTTTCGAAAAAGAAAATTCGTCGCTTAATTAGAAAACATTAAATAAGCCCAATAATTTTGTAGGGTCAGTACTAATTGAATCCAACGACCCAATAGGGGTGTGTCCTTCATTAAGTCACTTCATCTCCACTTTCTAGGGCCCCAGTGTCGGCTCACATGCCTTTGGTGTCCACAACCGAAAAAAGTCTCATTGTGCTGAGAAACATTGAAGTCGTGCAAACTTCCAGACAGAGATAACAAAGCTGTCTTTTTCAGTATTACGGCAAATACAATTATTTTTCCACCTGTGCCATGTCTATGCTCCTCGCTAGCTATTATTGAAAAGTATTCTCTGATACGCTCGCCTGTGTTTGGCACAATGGCCTGATCCTTATTCTTAAATTAAGACATCACGAAACAGACTTCAATCAAAACGGGCTGCGCGGTGGTGGTTAACATTAAGGTGCTATATAAGTAAGGATAATTGGTTTCACCCTTTACCCAATCTAATGTCTAAAAACCGTCCACCGCTATTCTCAACAATCGCCAATGAATTTTCAATATATTTTCATTTTTGTCTCAAAAACATAGATTATGACCCCTCGTTGGAACGAGCTGGTCGAGCTCGTTCCAACGAGGGGTCATAACCTATGTTTGTGAGACAAAAAATGAAAAAAATTAGTTATTCAAGAATTTTTTTGCAAGTGTCGTCTGCTTTTCATATTAGGTATAGGGTTAATTTGGAATTCTCACCTCCGATATTCCGTAAGTTCAAATATTAAACATACACAAATTTTACATAAAAAAAAATAATGGCCATGAGTTGTTCTCGTGAAATATTATTTGATTATCTGTATCTGGCACGAGTACAGTAGCAGAAGTTCGGGAACCATACGTGCCTTCTGTCAACTCTTTGCGTTGAATGCACATATATATTTCGTGATCCGTAGAGCACAATATTCGTTTTGATAATTTGTGTATATCTTCATTTATATTTATAGAATATAGGAATTTTAAAGTAATCTAAGTTTCCATACTTATATGGCACCCTGAACCCATTTGACACCGAAACAGTACTCATGGCTGACAATTTTCGTCATTGGAAGAGATTTACAGGAAAGTTAGCTCCCCTTAATTTTATTCACTTGCCGCCAAATTTAACACTTTGGGCATGGGAATTTCATTTAAAAATTGAAATGTTAGAGACGTTGAATAATCGATGTGCACGCCATTTCACAAACTTCTGGCATTTTCCTGTAGAAAAGTAAAAGAATACTGAAGCTGGCTTTATACAAACTTTTCCCCAATCAGTTTGAAGGTTTGAGTATTATTCTCTGTTCAAATCTATTTAAAAATAAGAAAACGGCTTTTTCACCATTTTTTAATGTTCTGTGACTTTTTTATGTTCATTATATCAACAGATTGTCTATCGTGACATATATTACATGCACTATCATTTCTATTACTACAAAAGTCTAGATAGCAAGATTTGCTCATTTTTCCCCTTTTCCTGGGAAGAATAAAAACGTGCAAATTACTGTGAAAGCACATTCGCTAAACAGAGAGCCAAAGTGGACATTTACTCAGTTGCTTCTAATAAGCTTGCCATAAATGGCCAATTTTTCTTTAGTAATCTTTAATACACAAAAACAACAGGCTGCTCCTAGAGCTGTCTGTTGTTTTCATTTATTGAAAGTAACAAAAGACAACATCGCTTCATTTTCTACTGAAGCCATAGGTGTTTTCCCTTGAATTACCTGTCCTTTTGTATCACTGCAGTAAATATTGGAATTCGAGTTACCCGCCTTGAAAAGTTGCACTCGGAAATGATACAATCTCCAAAATTTAGCAGTCTTGGGAAAATATTTTGTTTCAATAAACATTTGAAGCATTCTACTTCCACTGACATCTTGCATTATTGTTGAATATACCAGATAAATAAAGATGGTGATTTGATAACTTTTTGGACCTAAGAAATACAAATGACTATTGCTGTGTTTTTGTTAGGAATTCCCTGAAAAATATGTTCACGTGACCGGTACTCTCCTTCCTGCCAGCCCCCTCCCTCGACCTCCCCCGTTTTCGGGTCAGAAAAAGCTGTCTGAAGGACTGTGCATGACAAAGATATGTCAATGCCAAAATTAAAGAGATGCGATGATATTTATTTCGTCTGAACGTTTATAATGGTCGCCTATGGGAAATATTTAGTACTGTGATACCTCTTAATTGGTTCTTTCTCAAAGTCCAATAATCTAAATAAATTCAGGGGAGATAACTTTATAAAAAGTCCATTTTCATGTCGAGATTCACCTGTCAGGTATCACAGTACTAAATATTTTCTCCTGGGCGACTATTATAACAATTAGGTGAAACAAATATGATCGCATCAATTACAATTAGATATTATTCAAATACCGATGTGAATTACAGACCTCCACACAACTTTCTCTGGCCAGAAATGAGGGACGGGGAGGGGGAGGGGGTGTCATACCACAAACTAGAGAAAAAAATTCAACATGAAGTGGCGTACCGTCCTTGAACCCGATTTTTTTATGGGAATTTCCAACAAGAATGCGCAAATAGTAACTGTAGTTTTAAGCCCCCAAAATACTCAGAGCATCTCCATTTTCGCGAAGTATTCAGCGTTGATGTAAAAGCCTTAAAAAATGCTTTAACAATTTTCTTAATAATACGTTTTTTTCTCGGAGCCTTATTTTCGAATATTGCATCATATCTGAGTACTGCATTCCAAGGCCGATAACTGTCAAGTAAATATTTATCACAGTGATACCATAAATATAAGTCATTATCAAGTCTTTGAAATTTGATGGCTCCACAACTGGAAACACCCACCTTGACCTAATATCACATACTGACCGAACCGCTCCACTCATATTAGAACATAATTAGCTACGTTCCCAGCTTGGAAAATTTTACTTCATTCTGAACACTGGACCTTACCGGAATATCACGTACTCATATGACAGAGAACATCCTCCAAGCCGACGTCTTTGAAGCTTGGAGTTTCTAGTAAGAGTCTGGGAACGCACGGTTGGAGGCACTTCGTTGGCAATTGGTGCCTCATGTCATTTGATCCCCTGACTCCCTTAGACGAGATCTCGTGATGCTTACGAAGCATGAATTCGCAATTCTACCCAAGGCCAGTCATGTACCATTGTATATACAACAGCCAGCAGAACCCCAGAACACACCCTCCTGTCAACGTTGCCAGTCCGACACGTCTGTAAGACATTTTGGCAGAACGGGTCATACTGTTCTAACGGAAGCTATCGTTACTCCAGTATTGGCGTGAGAAGTATTTTGTTTGATACTGAATTACTTTAATGTTAGGAATTAGTGAATTCCTAAAAGACTTAACAGTTGAATAAAAGTATTTGTAATTCGAAGGGGAAGCTGCTTCTCCAAGTTATCTTTTATTCCGAAATCACCAGAACACGGATATCAAAGGCCACCTTAAAGGAACCAACCCTTCGAACACTAAGACATTGTGGTAAGAAACTGAAGTCCAAACTGTATTACACAATTACTGTACGAACATTGAGCCACGGCCATTAACGCTCATTGTGTCACAAGTTGTGTCACCAATGCAAAGAGAGAGCCAGCCTGGAAGTCAAAATAGCGACCGTAAAATACTCCTTTCCGAGAGCAGATCCAATTTCCGACAGTGTATTAGTTAATCGTTCAAATAAGATCCTGAACAGAACATTTGTTCCTGTAATATCGACCTTCACTCCTCCTCAAACAAAATTTCAATTTCCAATTTCCGCTGTTGTCCAAGTGATCAAAAACAACGGACGCTTATTGTAATGATGTTTTGTTGTACTTATTCGCATATTGATAATTAAGGCCTCCGACTAATTGTTTGACTGGAGTAATTGTTTCCGCTACTGTTCTGCATTGTGGAAGTATGTCAGTTTGGGAGCCTTCTAACAAGAAACACTATTTACAAATTGTCTATCGATTGGGAGATTTATGCTTACGGCAGCAGCAACTGAACTTCACAGGTAACATGAATTCAAGAGAGCTGCATATGCATTATGCGCGGTGGCTGATTTGAAGATTCAGGAAAGCTAACCACAGGCTGTGAAACGTTGGACGGGTTGGTTGGGGAGGGCGTAATGCATACACACACACGCTTCATGATTACACGATGAGTTTTACAATTTGAGTTCTTTTGATGGTAGGCAAGTGTGACAGCGTAACGGACGTGACAGCCGTTACTTATTCCAAGTTCCTTATTCGACATTCGTTGTCAACCGATTGTATTCAGGAAAGCTAACCAGAGGCCGTGGAACGTTGGGCGGGTGGAGTTTAGGTGTGCGTAATGCATGCACACCCACGCTTCATGATTACACGATGGGTTTTACAATTTGAGTCCTTTTGATGGTATGCAAGTGTGACAGCGTAACAGGTTCGTGACAACCTTACTTGTGTCAAGTTCCTTATTCGACATTCGTTGTCAACCGATTTTATCGGTTGATCACGAATATCGAATAAGGAACTGGGAATAAGTAAGGTTGCCAAGAAACCAACAGCGTCAGGCAATATTTTCTCCGTCACCCGCCTAATGAGATACGCGTGTCCAGAACGGAATACCTGATTGAGACAGACCAATCTTAACCACCCCATGTTAGAATGCTCATCTAAAGCCTGAATGATCACCGGTCTCTTTTATCATCATCTGCATTAGAGATGGCAATATACCGAAAGTCCGAACCAATACCGATATCATGGGAATAAGTAAAATAAGACCAGAACCAATCGTTGAATACCGATACCGTCTGAATTTTCAATTTTTCCTACATTCGCTATTTATATGTCCCTGTTGAGACTTGATAACAGCTGAAATGTTCATTTTCATGAACGAAGTGACTGATTTTCTTTTCAGTTTTGTTAACCCCCAATGGACTGGGCAACCGTCCTGAATTCCCACTAGACAACAACCTGTTCATGTCCAATTGCTTAGCATTGAGTTCTAGTCAAGTCTTGGCTGCCTGTTAAAACAACCCAGATCTGTCTAAAAATCACCACCCATGTGTTTTTTTTATCTGTTATCAGAAGGACCTCCTAATGATGGCATGGTCAGGGCACATGCTCTTAGGTCGCAAAAGCCTGAATAGGTCTTTAAACGTTAAGGTGCGTTTAAAACAAGTCACAAAATTACTGTTAGATATGAGTTGTTGTAAACAAATACCACTGTTGAGCTCATTGGCATTGTCAATTATAGCGCTGTGGTAGAAAGATACTACATCAACTTTATAAGTTATTGTGATGAATTGACGGTAACATTGTCTGAGGTTTGCGGCTCGGGGCTTATGTTCAACCGAGACGCGAAGCGTCGAGGTTGAACATACGCTCCGAGCCACAAACCTCAGACCGTGTTACCGTCAATTCATCACAATAACGTACATGTTCCAATAAACACTACACGTAGCCCAAAACCTACATCGTGAAACACGAGAGGCGTATTTACTAAACTTGTGATCGTTAAAAGTTGCCTGGCAAGGCAACTTTTAACGATCACAGGTTTAGTAAATAAACCTCTTGTGTATCCACGACGGCACTGAATAAATAATCAATAAACCGGATAACTCATTCCATCTTAGTTCAAATCGTAAATCAGTTTGTAATTTAAACAACACTTCATCCGGAACCGCTTTTGCTGCACACGTGATACATCCAGAAAAATGAAGCGGCTTGCTGGTCACTCCGTTGATGAAGCAGTTACGAAACGGACGATGTCATTGCAAATATTTCGCATTGTGACCTCAGACGGTAACATTTGCCACTTGAGCCGTAAACATAGAATATACTAAGCGAGCTCTCGTCCAATCAGAGGAGGAGGATTTTAGTCTTATTGGAACATATTCTATTTCTCCTGATGTGAATTCCTCTTTGGTACTATCAGCAAATCAAGTCAAACACCGAATACCGAACCGATACCGAGGTAGTGCCCTCTAAAAATGACGAAGTCGATACTGAACTCAAAATTCCAATACCGTCCATCTCTTGTCTGCATTTTGTAAACAAACACGGCACCCCGTTTCGCTTTTATTAGCGCAGATATACGCATCCCACCCCACACCTCTCGCGAATGATTTTTCGCTCACCATATGCTACTTGACGTCATCAAAATCAATAGTTTTAAAAGTATAATCACTGGAATGTCAGCTATGTCAAATCGCTTCAATATGTTAACCCATCGCTTCCGACACTAGGTGACCCTGGCTGTCGAAAGTGTCGTTAAACCCCAATAAATAAATAAATAAATAAATAAATAAATAAATAAATAAATAAATAAATAAATAAATAAATAAATAATCTATCGCTATCGTGAGCAACCTCTCGTTTTCGTAATATATACCTTTGGCAAATACGGAACTTTTCGGCCCTCTTTCCCGAGGTGAGATTTACCAGTCTCATCCCACCCAACATCACTCGGGATAATAATAATACTATACTATCTACAAATGAGAACAAATGTCATTATCAGTATTGGTTCAGAAATACGGCAATGGACTTCTAACCACTCTTCGATCCCCACCAGGGGTAGCTGCGTCGAGTCCTTGGACAATGTACTTAATCCCGATCAGCCGCGTACTGTGGCACTGTGTGGCACTGTGTACTAAAGTGTTCTGGCACATCGATGGTACAATTGTCTTCAACCAATTCAAACTTTGCTTGTGTGGAGTCAGGACAATGGGGGTAAGACAGTTGTTCGCTGCTGCTCGATGGTTCTCTCCGAGTTTCTTGGCAGCCGAAACCTCAGTATAAAAGAACACCTGTTGTTGCATTTGGCCAATGAATTTCACATTCGCCCGCTCTGGTCTACTTCTTCTGCTTCAACTATCTTCCAACCGAAGGCTGGCCTTCGGTTGGAAGATAGTTGACGCAAAAAAGGTAGACTGAAATGTGGCCAAAACATAGCGTACACACTAAACCAGAGACAAATGGGTTAATTTTACTGGCATATGATTGTTATGTAATACAAGGTGTGACATGAGAGGACATCGTCAGCTTCCTCATCTACCTTCTCCCCATCCCACTCACACATGCACATTTTCAATAACTCCCGTCACACACGCCGAGACCTGAGAATCAAGGAAATAATATTTTTCTGGATCCGGAAATAATATTTTTCTGGATCCAGTTTTGAAATTTTCTTCCACGCAGCCGACATATAGCACCATCTTGCCCTCCCCAACCCCTCTGGATTTTTTTTGCTAAAACAATACAAGGTGCTCACAATTGTTTTAAGCGATGATGTTATTTTTCAGCCATCTGATTTGCGTTTCTCCGATCTAAGTCCATTTTCATTTGCGAACTGCGTTTTGGGGGATGGCCGGCATGGCCACTCGGTCAGAACGGGAAGACAAACCATGCTCTTGGGCCAGCTCTCAAATTCTTTAAGGAATTCGACCCTGTTACAGTGCAGTTGTCGTGGGCAGGTCATCTTCCACACGTGGAAAGTGACGTCCACGGATGCGTTTATCATCATCAGCCAAATTTCAATTAATGAAGCACCATTAATTAAATTTGTGATGATTATTCCTCTAATTAGTGTTAGGAATCTAATATTACTGCGTCCGCGGAGATATTATCCATTTATGGAAAGTGACCAGTCTGGGGTGTCCGTAGTGTATGGGCCATTTTTTCATCCAATTTTTTTGTGCAGTTTGCACACAGCCTACCTTTGATGTAATATGGTATCCCTCGATTCAGAAAGTTTTACAAATATTCTTTCGAGCTCCAATTTAGATATTCCAATCAAGTAGTATTTAATTCGCATTGAAAGCATCAAGGTTATTGCAAAATTGGTGGGAGAACCCGGCGTAATCATAAATCTACATCTGTGTTGAGTCTTCGTTCATAATAATTTAGTAAACAAACAGGTCTAATGATATTGGTATTGTCAATGAGAATTTAGTCAAAACAAGTCTCCATGAGTAACATATCTTGTTATGATTCAAAGAAAATAAATAGAGGATTTCTACGCTATTTTAGTGAATATCGGGAATTATCTTATCTCATGAGTGTGGACCTGAAAGTTTTATTTTTCACGATCACTTCCGTTATTCACTAAAATAGCGTAGATTTCTTTTTATTATTTGCTACGCGACATTTTACTGCGCAATATTCAGCCCAATTCGACTGCAAACAGTTTCAAGGCAATAACAAAGATCTGCTGATCCTTCTTTCAAGGCGACGTGATGCGCCGAAACGTGACGCCATTTAGGAAGCTACTGAGGGATATTCCTCGTTATCCATGAAGTCAATGGACATGGAGAGATATCTTTCAGATAATTTGTGATAATTCACAGTCTGGCATATAATAAATGTTTCTAGTATTTTCTTGACTCAATGGGATGAAATATTTCAGTTGGTCGAAAAAGGGAACCTTAGGTTCCGACCAACTGAAATATTCCATCCTGCTGGGATGCCTAGGGAGAGCGCGAGATGGAGGGGTGGGGCGGGGGTTATAGAACCCCTTTCATAGGTATTGGAGATATATTAAATGCAATACGCGCATCTGGGTTCTGATTTTTTGTATTACTTATTTGTATCCTATAAAATTACTGGAATTCTCAGTAATTATATTGACACTGTGTTTAGTCAGGTAATGAAATCTATGACTACGGATGTTGTTTTTATCTCTTATAATCGCGTGCCCCCAAACACAAGATATCGAGAGCAGCGAAGCAAGGGAAGGCAAAACATAACATAGTGGCCATTTACTCTGACACAAAAGCATAATTGTTTAGTTAAATCACTCAGTAAATTTATCAATAATCCAAGCATTGCATTATCAGCTCGTGGTGCAATACAGTCGTCGTGGACTGGTCGTAATGTAATCCACGCGTGGGCAGTGCTGCTTCATTAATTAAATTTTTGATGATTATTCCTATAATTAGTGGTTGGTGTCTAATATTATTGCGTCCGTGGAAATATTGCCCATCTAAAGTGACCAGTCCGCAGCGTCCATACTATAATTATGAGCACACGAGGTTATAAACTCTGACGGGTGGTGCTTTTCACAAAACATATTCAATTGTCATTATTTTTCACTGTTGGCCCGGAACCATAGTATATGATTCCACACTGGAACGAGCTCTCTGACCTCGTTCCAATGAGATGTCATAAATTATATTAATTGTTTTAGTTATTCACGATTTTTTTGTGTGGAATTATCATCTGCTAGGCGCGTTTGGTAAATATGTCAAACGTTTGTTAATCTGATTTACTACTGCATATTCTGGACTTGGGAGCGCGGTGGCTCAGTGGGTAGAGCTGCTGGCTACAAGCCGAGAGACTCTCTGTTCGAATCCCACGTGCGGCAACCGCGTTGTGTCCTTGGGCAAGACACTTAATCCCAATTGCCGGCGTGGGGGCACTAGGGCGTACTGTATGTCGATGATGCACTTGTCTTCAACCAATGCTAACCCTGCTTGTGTGGAGTTAGTATGTTGGGGAGTCTGACAGTTACTCGCCGTTGCTCAGTGGTTCTCTCCAGGTACTCCAGCTTCCTCCACCCATAAAACTGCCCGACGCGAGGTTACCCTGGCTGTCGAAAGTGTCGTTAACCCCCCCCCCCCAAAAAAAAAAAATTCTGGACTGAAGTTTATATACATAGGCGTTCTAGAGATATGCCCAATATGAAAATAGACGGTACTTGAAATGGATATAGCGAGAATAATCCAACATAGGTTAGGCCTAAAAAATAAAAGATTTGTTTCTCAGGACAACCCGCATGGTCCATTTGGCGGCTGCATGCTCTCTTTTTTTTTAACCAATGCAAACATAAAAAAAATATAACAATATTAAAATTAAATGGTTTATATCTGATATTTTACCAAAGTTAATAAAATTGATAAATTTGTCCCTTGAATGCAACAAGGCTTTGCAATGCTTTAGCGTTCAAGGGACGAATTATATCACCACCCATACTATATATTGTGAGGCCTAAAACATAAAACAAACCACAAATTTTTAATGGCAAAGAAATAATTACAAAAATAAAAAATAAAATAAAAAAAACCGCCCGCCTGAATGCAATTTCACCAAAAATGGCATGAGAATAGGGATCTGCGAATCACAAATTTCTTTTCGAATCGAATCTCGAATCGAATCGTGTCTCTGATATCGACATCGAATCGAATCGAATCCCGAATCGAATCTTAAAAGACAACTTATTTCATATTGCATCAAACGGAAGTTACGGAACACTGTGATGACCCTTACGCGACGGAGTGAACACCTTAAACACCAATAACTAAATATTCTCTGTAGCACCGTCGCTGAAACAGCTAGGCCTATTGTCCATAGTTTTAGTTTTTGAAGGCCTAACTTGTTACTATTCACGTTCTTAAGAACGTGAATAGTAACAAGTTAAGCCTTCAAAAACCAAAACTATGGATAATGTTCTGGGCCAAATTCACACCTTACCTTACAATTAAACATTGTCAATTACTCAAATAAATAGGAATTGAGCCTACATGAATGAATTTTCTAATGACAGTTTTATCCTATTTTTGATGGAAATGTAACAAATTGAAGTTAGTACGAGAGATTCGAAAAAATCGAATCCTGAGACTGATTCGGGATCGATCTCGAAGCATACGTATGGTATCGATATCGAATCGAATCTCGAATATTCGCAGGACCCTACATGAGAAGCAGAAGATCTACTTTGTGGGGCCTTATGGGTAATTTTTTTCAACCCTTTGAACCCTGGTGGTACATTCCATTTTAGTTTAATGGTAGCAATTAGAAGAGAACATATTCATTATTTGTTAGTAGTGCTTTATATTGATTAGTCTATTCCTACTTTATGAAATTATGAAGTGTCGTGTTCCTGTAACGGAAAAGTGGCCTCACGGGTTCAAAGGATAAAACAGTAATTTTCCCTTCAAGATGAAATAGGGTTTGGCGAACAGACTAAGCCTATATAAACGCCTCCTCCCTACAAAAATACTCAATTCCAACACCAAACATTGAAAAGGGTGCAAGTGCCAGTAAGGAGAGCAGAACTATAGACTGAAAAATAATATTTCAGGTTGCTGCACACTAAAATGATCATGCAGTGATACATATATGAAACCTAACTCGGTAAATAGTGCGCGTGGGTAGAAATGGATGTATATTCTTTTTTGTGCGTTGACACGCTGGCACTATAACATCTGACAAGACGTTCAAACAGGTGAAAATCATGATTACAACTGCCTGCTTCGGAGAGAGTAATCAACAGGTATGAGATGAGAGGCATCCCTGACTTGTGTCGTCATGAAAATCGATTTTCGGTAAAGTTATCTCCCTTGAAATTATCAGACGAGCTAGGGAAATCTAATTTAGAAGCCAGTAGTTGTTAAGAAAATACCCACAGTACGTGGAGAGTGGATTTAACTAAAACACCCGCGGAGTGGAGTTATCACCCAAACTATAACTTTTAAATTTCGTATATATCGACTAAAAACACAAGCAATGTTTAAACCAATGGACCTCCGGGTTTAACCCGGAGAGTAGTATGTCAGGGGCTTTTGAGGGGCAGGTTGGATGATCTCATTTGGATGATCTCATGTGACGTCATAGTCACGTGACGTAGTGGCGCCATGTTGTGTTGTCATGGTAACCCGCGTGAGCGGCCATGTTGTGACGTCATTTTCATAGTGATACGTGGTGTGAGTGCGCATGCGCAGCGCGTGTTGTTAGGGTGATACGTGTTTCCGTCGTCCATTTTGTATACTGGAGGCCGCCATCTTTGTTTCTATGGTAGCACGTGATTGCTATGTTACCTAAGGCCTACAATAGGATAGGGGTATGTTCGGTGGGTATGTTCGATTGAATCGGAGTAAATCTGATTACCACAAACAACCCGACAATCCCCCAAATCACCAAAATCCACCCAAAATCACCGAAATTGACTTTATTTCCCCAATTTATCAGCTTAGCACGTAGTGCTATAGTACTAAGGGGTACAAGGGGGTGCATTCGATTGAACAGGAGAAATGTTCTGGATTAGAATTCTCCCAGAATCCCTTTTTGGATCCCTATCCCATGACGTTTTTCCCATTAAAAGACAGGTTCCTTTGGTAATTACCCAGAATTCTCCACTTCTATTTATATATGCAGTAGTTATCGTTTATCTGGCCATGTTCCTTTATTCTAGAGTATACTCCAGTAGTGTAGAAGAGCCTATTAACTGGAACAGTTTACCTTATTATTGCTAAATTTAGCAATTTCTGGTCTATTCTTGTTAGTTCTGATCCTATTCCAAGTACTCTTGTTGTTTCATTTATATAACTAACCAATCAGATTGCTTGATTTCCCATAATCTGTATGCAGGGTTATCTCCCTTGTGTATAACAAAAGCCTATATCCAATGGCAATATCCCCAGGCACCCCAATTTTAGCACCCCTTTTTTGAAAACACCTGTGGCTATGGAATCCCTTTTTTGTCATATGTGCTTATGTGAAAAAGCACAATGTGACACAATGTGACCTAGCACAAAGGCACATGCTTTATGTGCCGATATGTGCTTATGTGAAAAAGCACAATGTGACACAATGTGCCCTATCACATAGGCACATACGGGTATTTGAGGATACCTTTGGCCTGGTATTGTATTATTTGAGGATACCTATCGAGGATACCTACTGGAGAATCCCTTTTTTGTCATATGTGCTTATGTGAAAAAGCACAATGTGACACAATGTGCCCTAGCACAAAGGCACATGCTTTATGTGCCGATATGTGCTTATGTGAAAAAGCACAATGTGACACAATGTGCCCTATCACATAGGCACATACGTGTATTTGAGGATACCTTTGGCCTGGTATTGTATTATTTGAGGATACCTATCGAGGATACCTACTGGAGAATCTCTTTTTGTCATATGTGCTTATGTGAAAAGGCACAATGTGACACAATATGCCCTATCACATAGGCACATGCTGCAATGGGAAAAACGTCATGGGATAGGGATCCAAAAAGGGATTCTGGGAGAATTCTAATCCAGAACATTTCTCCTGTTCAATCGAATGCACCCCCTTGTACCCCTTAGTACTATAGCACTACGTGCTAAGCTGATAAATTGGGGAAATAAAGTCAATTTCGGTGATTTTGGGTGGATTTTGGTGATTTGGGGGATTGTCGGGTTGTTTGTGGTACTCAGATTTACTCCGATTCAATCGAACATACCCACCGAACATTCCCCTATCCTATTGTAGGCCTTAGGTAACATAGCAATCACGTGCTACCATAGAAACAAAGATGGCGGCCTCCAGTATACAAAATGGACGACGGAAACACGTACCACCCTAACAAAACGCGCTGCGCATGCGCACTCACACCACGTATCACTATGGAAATGACGTCACAACATGGCCGCTCACGCGGGTTACCATGACAACACAACATGGCGCCACTACGTCACGTGACTATGACGTCACATGAGATCATCCAAATGAAATCATCCAACCTGCCCCTCAAAAGCCCCTGACATACTACTCCGGAGGTCCATTGGTTGAAACGTTGCTTGTGCTTGTTATGCTTTGCAACAAATTTGCAATTATTGCATGGGTGGAATCTCCACTTTGTGAGTGATTTAGTGATAATACACTCTCCACGTACTGTATAGCATCAGTAGAAAATGAAGCGGAGTTTCCTTTTGTTACTTTTAATATACGAAAACAACAGACATCACTCTTAGCTGTCTGCTATTTTCGTTGATTAACCCTTTACCTAACGTAACGGCCAAAACCGGCCAGCGCTATTCTCAAAAATCGCCTATTAATTTTCATTATTTTTTTCCTTTTTTGTCTCAAAAACATAGGTTATGACCCCCCGTTGGAACGAGCACGTCGAGCTCGTTCCAACGAGGGGTCATAACCTATGTTTTTGAGACAAAAAAGGAAAAAAATTAGTTATTCAAGAATTATTTTTGCAAGTGTCGTCTGCTTTTCATGTTAGGTAAAGGGTTAAAAGCGACAAAAAGAAAACGTTGCTTTTTATGTCAAGCTAATTAGAAGCAACTAGTTCACAAATAGTCCGTTCTTAACAATATCTATCCGTATCACACTTCCCAACAAAAAGCGTTCACTTTGGCTGTTTGTTTAGGGAATGCATTTTTACAGTAATTTCCAAGTTTTTATTCTTCCCATGAAACAAATTAGCTCATCTCACATCCCGGCCATTTACCATTTATATTAATAGAAAGGACAGAATCTGTATTTTTTGTCACGATGCGCACACTGTTGATATAATTAGCAGAAAAAAAGTTACAAAACATTAAAAGAAAGTGAAAACGTCATTTTCTTATTTTTAAATGAGTTTTTACAGAGAATAATAGTGAAACATTCAAACTGGTTGGGAAATAAATAGAGAGTAATCGCTTGACTGGACTGGTTACGTGAAATAATCCATGAGAGGTGAGGGACGTTGTACAAACACGAGTGCGCACGATTGTTTTATAATATAGTCCCTCGCCTCGAATGAATTATTTCACGTAACCAGTTCAGTCAAGCGATTACTCTGTTTATTACTTTTCATTATTAACTGGAGCCATATTTTCTCAAAATGATTCCCGTGAGAAGATAGGACATTCATCCAAGAACAATTTTGCTGTTACATGTCTTATGCCAAGTTTTAACCCTCACCCAGTAGTCGTGCCTTGAGTTGGAGTACCCTCAACTTGTACATGTTCATTGAAATACCAAGATTCCGCCACGTCTCTTATCAGACGCTCAGTCTGTGGTTGATCTTCACACATTTAGAGCATAATATGATACACTAAAATCACCACACAAATATTTTGAAATTAACCCCTATTGGCCACAAATGATAGTAATATAGCATTTTATCTTCGTGATTGACTAACTTCAAGCGCTAATTTCTCTAATTGAAATGTTGTTGTAACAATTATGTTTGTATGTGTAGATGCAACAATGCTTGCAGAAGAAAGTTACAGTTTAGTTTTTAATCTCATCTTTAACCCCCAGGCACACTGAGGATAAGATTTCCATTCGTAAATGCTAAAGTTAGCTAACTTCGGTTACATTTTACTGTCATTTTGGAAAGGGTAAATTTTAGATACTTTGCTTTGATATAGGTAGAGATGCTTAATGAATAAATCCGCTGCTGTAAGTTATGCTTTGGGGCTTAACCCAACATATGCTTTGGCCACGTAAAGAATTGTATTGGTTGACAAAAATTGATTTTCAGTGAATTTTGCAAACATCTGTACTCATTTCCTCTAATTGCAAGGTTGTTTTAGCAATTATTTTGGTATGGATAGATGTAACAATGATTGCTGAAGAAAGTTACTGTTTACTTTTTAATCTCAAGATTTAACCCCCAAGCAAAATGAGGGCGTGAATAAGAGAACCGTGAGAGAATGCCAAAATAGCCAACTTTGGATGCTTTTTGTCTGTCATGTTGGAAATGGATAATTTCAAGCACTTTGCTTTGCTACATGTAGTCTGCATTTTCACATTGGAAAGTCGGGAAAGCCCGTAATTTGTCCAACAAATTACAATTCTCTAGTTTTTTTATATGAAATTACCATACACTTAGTGTTAAATTTACTGACAGCTTTAGAAGATTAAGGGGAGCTTACTCATCCGTAAATCTTTTTTCCAATAACGAAAATTGCCAGCCATGTGACACCGAAATATTCAGTTATGTATTATATATTTTCATCATCTGTAATTCCTACCTTTCTAATATATGATGGAAGCAATCTCCATCCAAGACTGTAGAAAATAATTAGAGGGCTCAGACTGATATGAAGTTACCTCGGGCTGATATCTCGGCCGATATGAAACTAACCAAGTAATAACCAGGGACGTGGCGACAGGGTGTGTGTGTGTGGTGGGGGAGGGGGTGTCACTCCCCCCAATCCTGGTCAAAATTTCCAATAGTTGGAAATTCGGAGGGCAAGCCATGAGTAGTTGGAAATTCCATCTATCTCGATTTTAGAGCTTCTTTGATGATGCTGAAGTCTCCTTTACTTCCCAAAACCCAACTCGGTTTCAAATCGGCAAAACATCTAACTGTTACTGTATTCAACTACAGTGTACGCAATATTGAGCTTCATAAGTATGCATGATGTCAATCGACACGATATTTCTATAGTACGTTTACTTATCGTAATAAAAAAATCCTCGAAATGCACTTCAAGAAAATCACATCATGTAAAATCGTTATCCTGAGTTAATTCCATCATTCACAGTTACAAAATTATGAAACATCGAAAATTGATCATTCCTGCATAAGATCTGATTTAATGTTAGGACAGTGTGAAATGCTCAAAGTTCTCAGCTTGAGCATTTGTTTACCACATATTCAGTTCCCAGAATAATACCAAATAATAATAACCTGATAATTCTATCGTAAATGTGTTAGCGCAGTTATTAGAATCAATTTTATGCCCCCTTTCATGGCTTCATTTTCAGATATTTTCTCGGTAGTGAATTTCCAACTGGGGGAGAGACCGGGAGGGGTCTTCCCCTCCCGGTCCCTCCCCCTAGTTGGAAACTCACTACCCTACCCCCCCCCATCCCCCAATCGGACACCTGGTGATAACCTCTTTATCTATTAAACCAAAACAAATTATTTCAAAATATTCTCAGATCTATCAGCTGGATCTGTTATAGTTTTCTGATAGTGGTATTGTTTTTCATTCTTTTCGCAAAGTCTAAAGTGTTCCTTTTCTCCTAGTTCAATTTGGATAGCTGAACTATCTCTTTCACTTCCACGGGGGGCCACGGTGGCTCAGTTGGTAGAGGTGCAGGCTGCAAGTCGAGAGGTCCTCGGTTCGAATCCCACCTGCGGCAACCGCGTTGTGTCCTTGGGCAAGACACTTCACCCCGATTGCCTGCATGGGGGCATGATGACGCTGTGTACTGAGGCGTACTGCACGTCGATGGTGCGCATGTCTTCAACCACTCTAACCCTGCCTGTGCTGCGGTGCAGAGTTCAGAGCTACGATGTTGGAGAGCTGACAGCTGCTCGTCGTTGCTCGGTGGTTCTCTTCGGGTACTCCGGCTTCCTCCACCTGTAAAACTGTCACGGTCACGATTAACCATTGTGCATAAGTATGTGACCTTAAACACCAATAAATAATAAATAAATTTCACTTCCACGAATCTCCGCTTACGGCTCTGAATCTTAGTTTGCGTTGAATTTTGTATACAGTTATCTTTTTGTTTACATTGGCATGGCGGGGGTTTGAACCCACGCCGAGAAAGTTTCCTTCGGCACCAATCGCGAAACTATACTGAACCACGCACACCACTCGGCCAACGACAGACCTGTAATGGTGTGCGTGCTAGCGAAACTATACTGAACCATGCACACCACTCGGCCACCGACAGACCCCTACAGGTCTGTCGGTGGCCGAGTGGTGTGCGTGGTTCAGGTCTGTCGGTGGCCGAGTGGTGTGCGTGGTTCAGTATTGTTTCGCTAGGCGGTTGGTGCCGAAGGAAACTCTCTCGGCGTGGGTTCAAACCCCCGCCATGCCAATGTAAACAAAACCAGCGTCCTTTCTTAATTCTATGGCATCCGAGAAATTTGAAAAAGACAAGTACAGTCGCTGATTTCTTCTGAGGTGCAGTTCGTAGAATTAAGTGCTTAGATGCAACTATCTGATGAAATATCTTTTTCTTTCTTCATCCACCGGATCCTTACTTATTGCCGTCATAGTTTCCGCACCATTCGAAAACCACTCCCTTTTGCCTATTTTACTAGTTGGTTGCTTTCGACGATCAACGAGTAACGGTGAAAGATTTCGCTGTAAACAAAAATGCTGCGCCTGGTAACGCATCAAGGGAACGCCTCCAGCTTGGAGAATATAGGCCGAAATCGGCGTCATGTCAGCCGAGCCCGATAATTGGTAATTCTGGGAAGAAAACCATAACTAATAAATAATTGACAACACCGCGTAGCGTACAATCTCATTGTTTAACCCTTTACACAATGTAGCGATATTCACAGAAATCACCATTAATACTTTATTACTTGTTTTATTGTTTGACTCAAAAAGTATTCTACCCCCAACCATTGGAACAAGCCCGTTGAACTCATTCCAGTGTGGTTTATTGAGCTAGGTTTTAGGGAAAAGATTTCTTCACTCAAAAATTTATTAATATTTTAGAATTATTCGTACACTGCCGCAGACATAACCTGTACGAGATCCGGTATAGGACGCCTCAAACCCATCACGTACGTGTGGATAGGCCTTTAGGTGTGCGTCAGTCATCACTCACCTTTTCTTGAACGGTCTAATCAACAGTTCGTATGACCTCGGAGGTTCAGTTGTTTGAGTCTGTTAGCAAAACCTGGACAGATTCTCCCATATGGAATAAACAAGAGTATTTTAGGTAATATCATTAAGGGAATCGTTTTGAAAAGAGAAAATAATAATAAAATATATGACACATTTTTTCCAAAAGAATATAAAATAAGAAATTTTAAACAGAGCAGACTGCTAACGAAAACACTAAAGGAGCCAGAATGCTTTCGAGGACGTAGAAAATGCGTTGGACATATCTTCTTCGCTCGGAAAAAGTCCAGTACCCGAGGTTTCCGCCAATTTAAGACTGCAGCAAGTGGAAAGTTGTTTATATCAGGTGAAAAGAGTATATCGTTCCAAGAAGTGTTCGTGTAAGAGAACTCGTTTTTTTCTGAGCGGAAGCAAGATTGTCAAAGTATGTTAAGAATTTCACGCCACATTGAAAGAACTCCAGTTGACATCACACAAGACATCTGCTGTCTATATAAATCGAGGCCGTTACAATAGTTGGTTCAGTTTGGTTTAGTAATACCCATTATTAAACAAAACGCACGATACACCCATGAAATGGTAATGTTTCATCGCGCTTGATCGTTTACATGGGCGTCGATAAGGGGATGCAGGGGTAGTGGGGCGTGTCCCCTTCCCAAATACTTTCATCTGAATTGGAGTCTCAACACTTTGAACCCTGGTGGTATCTTCCATGTCAGTTCAATGGTAGCAATTGGAAGATTCCATATTCGTTATATGGGGGCAGACCAATTAATATTTTCAACGTGCAGCCTCTGGGCTATTTTACACATTCACTAAGCAGCCAGCCTACGTAATACAATTATGACGTATCATGTTTCCTGGACCGAAAAAGTTCAAAGGATTAAGATATCGATTCGCCCTTACTTGCAATCATGCACTTTCTAAGTCTAGATTTGGTCTTATGCCACACACACGATCGGTCATACAAATGGAGGCCTGTAGTACTCGAGCAGAGGTGCGATGCGTGTTCATTAACCCTTTACCCAACGTAACGGCCAAAACCGGCCAGCGCTATTCTCAAAAATTGCCAATTAATTTTCATTATTTTTTCATTTTTTTGTCTCAAAAACATAGGTTATGACCTCTCGTTGGAACGAGCTCGTCGAGCTCGTTCCAACGAGGGGTCATAACCTATGTTTTTGAGACAAAAAATGAAAAAAATTAGTTATTCAATAATTTGTTTTGCAAGTGTCGTCTGCTTTTCATGTTAGGTAAAGGGTTAAATAAGAAGTTGCATCATGATTCCTAAATGTATATTTTATTTATTCACTTCCATAAAAACACAGAACGACATATGTGTGTGAATGGGTTAATATCGATGTGGCACGAGTGCCAGTGCGGAAGGATAAAACGAGAGGCGGCAGGCCTCGAGTGTTATCCGTCCGTGATTGAACAAGTGCCATATCGATTAACCCATTCACATGTGTCGATCTGTGTTTATTACACGCCTTCGCGTTTATAAAAACAATTATTAGAAGGACACTCTGCAATCCAATTGACAACTATCAACACAAGAACACATTTTAACGCCAACCAAATTTGCTAGGGGAACCCGTGTTACTCTTTCGTCCCCTAGGTTCCAATGTGTTCTATGTGCCTACTGGCACATAGAACACATTGGAACTGCGGGGACGATTTTCAGCTATCGCTAGCGATTCACATTTTAACTGCGTTGCACGATTTGTAGAAAATTTCAGTGAAATTTTACTTCTATTTAAAAATAGTCCATCAACGATTTCCATCCCGCACATATGTGCGGAACAGATTTTCATTTGCCGCATGGTTTAGTGTTGTTGATGCAGATGAGGATTACAGAGAGCAGGCGTGTAATAAATTCTTATTTTTTTAACTATATTCCCGACTAATTAATATTCTAATTACGTCATCAAGGCATGCCTTCGACGAAAACATGCCGTAATGATGTACTTGGATTAACACTCAATAGACACTTGTTTCCTCGCAGTCGGGGTAAACCAGGTTTACACCCCCGATCCGTCATATTCGTCCCTCGCCCCTCCCCTCCCTGGTGCTTTACATGCCTTTTATATCACGATTGCTGTGTGTATTCAACGTTACATGATTCAGCACATGCATTGAGAAATGTGCTAGATACACCACACGTGGAATCCGGCTTATCTGTAAGAAAATCATGTAACAACGCGTCTGAATGGTCGTTACGCATCTGACTGACGTTATGACGGGACTGAAATGCTTCGAAACAAGAACGATATCAGCTTCGTTCACTTAATTCAAGTTTAACCCTTTACCTAACGTAACGGCCAAAACCGACCAGCGCTATTCTCAAAAATCGCCAATTAATTTTCATTATTTTTTTCATTTTTTGTCTCAAAAACATAGGTTATGACCCCTCGTTGGAACGAGCTCGTCAAGCTCGTTCCAACGAGGGGTCATAACCTATGTTTTTGAGACAAAAATGAAAAAAATTAGTTATTCAAGAATTATTTTTGCAAGTGTCGTCTGCTTTTCAGGTCAGGTAAAGGGTTAATACAGTGCATAACTCGAGGAGAGTACGGGGGACAGGGATCAACGATCCTAGGAGTTTTTTCCTATATTTTATGAGCGCTTACGGTGCTCGTGGGGGATCGCGGTGGCTCAGTGGTTAGAGCATTGAACTTCAAACCGAAAGGCCGACAGTTCCATCCTGACCAGCAGTAACTTTGTTGTGTCCTTGGGCAAGACACTTAATCCCACGTGGGGGCATAGTGGCACTGTGTACTAATGCGTACCGCTAATCGATGTGAGCTTGCCTTCAACGCTGCTCACTTTTCTTGTGCTGAGTTAGTATGTTGGGAGTCTTACAGTTGATCAAAGGTGTTCGGTGGTTCTTTCGGGTACTCAGGCTTCCTCCCCAGTGAACTATCCAACCCGTTCTATGTTATCCTGGCTATTGAAAGTGTCGTTAAACCCCAATAAAAAGCAAATAAAAGAACAAAAACGGCGCTTGTGAATCACTTAAAAAACTCCAACTCGTGTCGTCGATTCCCACCCCCTGTACTCCACACGCGTTGTGTTCTTTCTTTATTATGCAGTGCACACACGATGTTTGCATTAAGTGGGTAGATCCCCATCCATACTCCTATTTGCTTCTTTCACTAACATCATAAGAATCCAATAAGTTTGCCAGATATCAGTGAAATCATGTAAGGAATTCTACGCGACAGTACGGCCGCCGTGGTCATTTTCCATTGAGTGGGCAGTATTTTCCACGGACGCAATAATATTAGATTCCAAACAATAATTATAGGAATAATCATAAAAAATTAACGAAGTGCCGGGTACAACTCGATGCTTCGTTAATTAAAACGCATGCGTAGACATCACTGCCCACGCATGGATTGCGACCAGTCCATGATGGCTGTACTGTAATATGGGCTGTTTGTTTACCCAACTTTCGTGGAATTTGCGCGTGGACGTCGTGATTTGATGTGCTGTCCCTTTACATACCGAGATATACAGATATTTTTAATAAGCTATTAATTCGCCTTTCATGCATCAATATATTAACCAAATTTATGAAACTACTCGGTTTAATCAAATGAGTACAACTGTGATGAGTCTTCTTCATAATAGTTAACTGGTAGAGTGCTAAATTATTTTTGGTTGTTGAAAATTATTCAGGTGTCTTTGGCTTGTAACAATTTATGGGAGAGTTTGGGCACTCTCCCATAAATTGTGACAAGGCAAACCCATACATGCCAAGTAATTTTACTTCTAAGATAATACAAAGCACATCTACAGAATATGAAGCTTTTATATCGCAGTACCAACCCGTAAGAACAAAGCCTATATATGTGCTTCCTGCACTCTACCAGTTGATAAACAAAACTGTCTAATGGTAATGGTAACGCCGTCAACGATTCGGTCAAGTAAGTCTCGATTGAGAAACATTTCTTGCGTTGATGCAAAGAAAATTAATGTTTATGGCATTTTTAGATTCAATCCGATGCAGGGCCGGTGAGAAGGTGGGGGACACGGGGTAGTAACCCGAGACCCGGAATTTTGGGGGCCCGGGCCTGCTCCCGGAGTCAATGATTCTTTGCTCAGTACTCAGGCCTGGGCCTCCTATAGTTCTGACTCCTCTGCCAAGAGCGAGAACCAGCAAGAAAAGTTGCCTGTCGTATTGGAATACTAGTTTTCACTCATGTAAAGAAGGAATGGGAGTGCTCCGTGGAGAAGCTCAATCTGTTGCAATTTTTTTGAAGTCATAAATTTATTAAATGAACTTGATGTAATAAAGTTATCCTTTCAAGAATTGTGTAGTCAAAATCTATAACTATAGGTCACTGGATACTCACTAATGAACTTGCTGATTTGAATTATGCTGCTAAAAACATCATTTTGAGGGCCAAAAAATAACGTGAATTTTTATCCCCAAAGCCATCAGAAGTATCCATTTAACAACCGGTTTCGACATTTTCTTCGGGCAGAATCCCCCCCCCCCCCACAACCCCCTATGGTCGCCTGTGCCGTCGACATCTGCATCAGTGTTCCGAAACATTCAAAAGAGGTCCCGTCTCAGAACTAACCCTGCAGTCGAATTTTCTCGACCCTGATCAGATGGAATATTTCAGTTGGTCGGAGACGCGAACCATTCTGGTTCGCTTTTCCGACCACCTGAAATATTCCATTCGATTGAATCTAAAAATAGGTGATTGGCTATTTAAGAGCTAGACTGGTTCCAGGCCATAACAGCATCAGCTTCGTTTAAGAATTTGATTGATGAATTGGGAGCGCGGTGGCGCAGTGGTAGACTGTTGGACTTCTATACTGGAGGACCCGAGTTCTATCCCCGTCCGGGACGACCCGCGTTGTGTCCTAAGGCAAGGCACTTTATCCCGGTTGCCTACATGTGGGTACAATGACGCCGTGTACTATGGCGTACTGCACGTCGATGGTGCACATGTCTTCAATCGCTGTAACCCCGCTTGAGCGGAGCTTGAACAGAGTTAGAATGTTGAGGAGCTGACAGTTGCTCGTTGATGCTCGGTGGTTCTCCCCGGGTACTCCGGCTTTCTCCACCCGAAAAACTGTCACGGTCACGATTAGCTATTGTGCATAAGTATGTGACCTTAACACCAATAAATAAATAACATAAATAAATTGATGATTTGAGAGGTTGGCATGTTTGCTGTTCATAGGTCACCTGTTCATTTCCTCTTTGGTATACACGCAGTAAATTTGCTTGCTGGGTTCTCAAGTTGCACTAGATATATATCCTGACTGGTCGTTCAAAGTAGGAACGTTGAATAGCTAACAAGATACGTATGTCGCGTCGCATTTGTTCCTTGCTTTTGAAAAATGCATGCTTTTCCTAGTACAATCGATCAAATTTCAAATTTCAAGGAGTCAGAAATAAAGAATATGTTTAAACATGGCAGATTATTGACGTAATCTCAACAACCAAGACACTAAAATGCAAGCTGAGAAGAGAATGAACATTTTTTTATGTAGAAAGTATTGACAATATACATTCTAAATCACAGGTTTAAGTATACTTATATAGCCATTATGGATGCATATTTTAGTCACGCGGACAGAAAACAAGTGGGAGTCCATCGATTATGTCATTTTTGTTATATTGAAAGGAGGCTCTTCAAAATTTATTTTCGAGATAATTGCCTACATTTATTTCAAAGTACCAATTATCTTCATATCAAAGTGTGAAAACAAAGATGCGAAAATAAATACAGAAAAAAAGGAAGTTGAGAAACTCCTTAGCCTGAAAACATCTAAGTACTACTCATCTCACTAAGTTCTCGACAAATCGTCGCCTGAGTTCTAGAATGTCCTATTTCCCATAGGGGACATAGGACATTCTAGCACTCAGGCGACGAAATACTGTCTATAAATAATTGCATGAAAAAATGGAAGAACCCAAAAAAATATCTTTGACAAATTTTAGGAATTTCTGAATAACAAACTTTCTCACATTTAATCATCGCTCATGGTCGTTCCTTAGAACGAGCAAGACGAATTTGTCTTACTGTGGGGATCACATGCTATATCTTATCAGGGCGGCGGAACCCGGGGGGGGGGGGGGGGGCTTCAGCCCCTCCACTTTTTTTTTTTGCCCGGCCATGTTTTTTGTATGCACATATTTTAACACAACCATTGACTGGTGAAACAAGGGACGGATCCAGAGCCTTCCCCATAATTTCGCCTGCTATGTTTCTCTCGTACCAGTTCAGTTTCGATGGATTTCGGATCATTTTTTGCAGTAAGTGCAACAAAAGCTAAAATGTATACAGTCTGTTAAAAAGTCGGTTAACTGAAATAGATCGTAATCTTACAGATATACAAGTACCAAATCCACCCCCAGACAAGATAATCCACAGGCAGTATAATTGCTGTTAAGGTCTGGTAAAGCATACAGGTAAGGTCTATTAATTAGCTTTGGTCGTTACGACCAAAGCTGATAAATAGACCTCACCTCACCTGTATGCTTTATCGACGTTTTTAACGGCTCTCAAAGTGTGAAATCTTTCAAATACATCTCCAGAAAAATCTCAAAATATCCGCTCAGATGCATGGAAATGGGAGTTTCGGGACTCTGGAATTTAAAATTTTCGGACAACGAACAAGCCCACCCCCTCCACTTTGAAAATCGTTCCGCTGCCTCTGCTTATGAAATACCGTATATTGTATCAGGTGAATCTCACGTCCTGTTCTCTCTGTCAGCAACAGGTCAATGCCTTAACTTCAGACATTTTCCTGTGACTGGCACAGATTACTGAATGTAAGATTCATCTGATAAAATGTACGGTATTTTATAAGGCTCTTAACACAAGATGTCCTGGTACTCCGGCTTCCTCCACCCGTACAACTGTCATGGTCACGATTAGCCCTTGTGCAGAAATATATGACCTTAAAACCAACAATAAATAAATAAACAAACTCAAGATGTTTCTTCACATTCCAAAATTATGGCAGTGTGATGCTTCTAATTTGAGTCATGCTGTCTAACACAGCCATCGAGATTAATTGAGTAGAAAAGGAAGTATACTATAGTAGTAGGGGAGGAATGTTATACACGGTAGTAGGGCTGCACGGTATATCGATAAACCGATATATACCGGTATTCAAACCAATATCGAATGAATACCGTGTAATTACAGAAATATCGGTTTATCGTCATTATTTATTTACCCACAATTTAATTTAATTTTCAAGATGTCTTGAGTTTTTTAACTGTAGCCTCGAATGAATAATATTATCCCTTTATCCAAAGAATCGACTGCTTGTGCCCTCGTAATATACAAATTCAGCAGTTGAAAAAATAATTATAAATTTTTTAACAAAACTATGTCATGTGATCCCTCATTGGAACGAGCTGTTGAGCTCGTTCCAATGAGGGGTCACATAATATAGTTTTGTTGAAATCTTTGGGGGAAATCAGATAAATTAATTTCGAAATTAATAAATTTTGATATCGTCTGCGCTGGGTAAAGGTGTTTCGAACCGCGTCATCAAGGCATGCTAAATCGTTCCGACTGTGATGCCTCGAGTCTCAATCGTGGTACTTGTGTTCATATATCTGAACAGTTTTCGATATACCGGTATACCGCGGTTTTTTTTTTGAATACCGATGCCGGTATTCAGTTTTGAATATCGTGCAGCCCTACATGGTAGTAGTAGAAGTAGAGATATTCTTTGAACTTTTTATTTGTAACATCAAAGTAGGAGCATATGTTGATAGTTTGAGTTAAAATATAGTTTGTTTTCAATATTCATAATCTAAATAGGGTACAGTTGCCCTGGACTGGTCGTAATCCACATATGGGCTGTGTTGCTCACGCATGCGTTTACCATGTAAAAAAATCATCATTAGCAAAATGTCAATTGATGAAGCACCGGGTTGTATCCGGTGCTTCATCAAGTAAATGTTTAATTATTCCTATAATTAATGTTTGGAACCTAATATAATTGTGTCAGTGGAAATGTTGCCCACCCGTGGAAAGTGAGCAGTCCACATTGAATGTAATGTCGTTGACTGTGGTAATTCAAACCTAACTTGAACAGAAGTAGGGGACTATTCAATTTATTTTTTTGTTTAAAAATGGCCTCCTCAATTCTTTATATATGTACTTTTTAGAGGTTGTCTCCTTTGACAACTTTTGAGGAGTCATTAGGGAAACCAAGCTCCCCAAGGGAGCCGAGCCAGAATAGTTGGGCTCCATGAAGAGAGCTGTGTGAGATTTTCTGAGCTGCCTGCAAGGTATCAAGCAAAGTCATCTGGGTACGATAAAGAGACACCATTGAGAGAACAAGCCACAAACGTTCGTCGTAATGTGAGTATATCCAAAACTTCATCAACTGAGACGGCTCGTTTATTCACTGAAAGTATGTCAGACCGATGAACTTTTGAGAAACTGAAAGAGATCAAAGCTCTGGCTATGAGTCGACACGAAGCTCGAGTTGGAAGACGAGCCTTCATGACATTTATGAAGCTGAATCGGAAGAAATCAAGCCCAGTCGACTGAAGCTCCTGTTTGAAAGCAAACGAGGGCGGCAGAGAGTCCAATTGCATCCAGATGAGCTCCCTCAAGCAAGCCATTGCATTCGCAAGAATGAACCTGTAATGGATAGGTTCGACGAGTTTCCAGTGGAGCAACGCTTTTCGTTGGAAAAGAATGGGCAGGAGGATTATTATAAGGAGTAGATGTCATGTTGGTGGAGATTCTACATAGAATATACCCATAGTAGCCTGGTGTACCAAATGTTCACCACGAGTGGTGAACATTTGGTACACCAAGCTACTATGGGTATATTTTATTTATACCATGATCGTCAGATTATTAAGAGTCGTTATTATTTTTTCCCAATTTTACTGAACAGCAGATGTACTATGTGCAAATCTGCTTTTGTTTACATGAGCATCAGTGAGTGGTACTTCCACTGTCAATTTTATCGCCGAAACGATATGGAAAAAGAAACAGAGCCTTTTTTATTTTAATAACATAATAACATACTATTTCGAGTTATGGATGCTTTATTAACATGAGACAATGCATGTTTCTTATTTTTGGCATCTTATGAGGTAAACCCATTTAAAAACGTACTAAATAATTGCCACTTTCATTTCACTCTTCGCGAGGTGACGTGCGATAATTTAGACAAGTTTGCATTCAGGTCGACGTCAGCAAAGGTCAACTTGGATGTAGTTCTACTGTAGGTGTAAAATTTAATTATTACAATTACTGGCGTGTTCAACACCGTTGGTGTGTAAAGCTAACATTTATGTCATACGCTTTTCATATATAGTACAATAGGTAATCATGGTATAAAAGGTGACTGTACAACCGAAGAGACCTCTACTGACTTCACAGATATATGATGGAATAACTTCCATCATGGATTATCAACTTCACTTTGAAAGTTGCGTGAAAATAAATCATTGGAATGAGCTTGAGAATGCGTTGTATCTGTCCAGCAGTCTCAAGGGCCATGCCCAGCAAGTCTTATCAAGTATGAGTGAAGCTGACAGAAGAAATTAAGGAAAACTCATTACTGCACTGAAAAAACACTTCCTCCCTCCCAATGAAACACAGCTCTATAGAGCAGAGCTACTAGCTTGTCACTGGCAATGGAATGAATCATTACCAATATTAGACCAATCCATAAGAGGATACGTAAGCTTGGCCTACTCCACAGCTCCACTTGGACTGCAAGATATTTTGGTCAGCGATGCTTTGCAAGAGGATGCAGGTATGGTATGGAAGACTCAACAGTCATGACTGTCAAACTTAGAAGAAGCAGCAGTTCATATATCAGTTGAGCTTAAAGCCTTTCATCAAGCAGATTCCCATCATGAAGAAAAGAGCTACCATCTAGTAAACATTTGATAAAATGACCAAATAACTGGAAAAACTGACAAAGGTTTTGGAGGAGTTGCAGCCTAAGAAATTTAAGACCAGCACCACGAAAACACTTGATAGAGAATCCCGCAGACAGTTCAGCGTTTTGGAAAATAATTCACGGCAAAATAAGAGTATGGAGACCGAGTCCAACAAAGTAAAACAGATGCTAAGAAACAGTTTATAAAGTGCTAGCGTTGCGGCTGAGGGGTCATACAGCTAGAGAATGTTCCATTCGGAAAGATGGGATGACTGCAGTTTCGACAGAAAGCAGAAGTAGGAGAACGCATAAGAGAAGAAAGTGGAATAAAAGGCAAACGGGTGTAAAAGAAAGGCCTAATGAGTCGGGACTATATATACAGACAGTGATAAATGGCCAGTCAACGTTTAGTCTGATTGACACAGGTACTACATTATCCATTATATCCAAGCAGTTATATGGCAGTATATATAAAAATCAGAAGCGGACACTGAAGCGAAAGAGAAGAGAGTTTACAGACGCAAATGGGCAGAATATGCACTGCTATGGGAAGGCATTTTTCACTTTCAGAGTTGAAAATGAGTTGTATGAGTAAGAAGCCATGGTGGCTGAAATTGATACCATGATTACCTATTTTACTATATGTAAAATGCCTATGGCATAAATTTTAGCTTTACACACCAACCGTGGTGAACACGTCAGCAATGGGATTTCAGTAGTTAAAATTTACACCTACCGTGGAACTACATCCAAGTTGACCCTTTAATAAAGATTCCATAACTCGAAATAGTATGTTATTAAAATGAAAAAGGCCCCGTCATTTGCGCATTTCATTTTCTATTTCGTTTCGGCGATAAAATTGCCAGCGAAAGTACCACCCACCGGTGCCTATGCAAACAAAAACAGATTCGTAGGTGTGAATATTGATTTATTTAACATTTAAACTGTTATTAATCTGACGATCATGGTATAAATAAAATATACCCAAAGTAGCTTTGTGTACCAAATGTTCACCACTTGTGATGATGTGGTGTTAACTGGGCGCCAAAGGCTCATGGTCAACACCACTTCACCACTCATGGTAAACATTTGGTACACCAAACTACTATAGGTATATTCTAAATATCTCCACCGTGCATATTGGGCTTGGATTTTCTACAGAAGAACAATTGCAGCATGGAGGTGAACAGCAAGACCTTACATATGGCTGGAAAGATCTACCTAACATCGCTTGAGGGGACCAATTAGGGTGTACCAGGTTACAATAGCAGAGACCATAAGCATCCCACCAAAACATGAAGTAGTTGTTCAAGGCTGTGTATAAAGCATCGATTTCTCTCACAGCCAGTGTTGGTGTCAGGTCTTGTGAAACCTGCACACACTTTGATAGAGAAACATCAAGATCCCAATTCAGCTTGGAAACCCTAATGTGACACAATGATCGAATGTATTGACAGAGCTGAAGTTATTGATCAAGAACGCCGACCAGAAATCAGAAGAAGAAATGAACATGATGTTCCCAGCCACTTGGAGGAAACATGGGATGATTCTGGACATAATTTAACAAACGAAGAAAGAAAAGAATTCAGGCAGTTGCTTATAAGAAATGAAGACATCTTTGCTGAGTCATCGTCCTATTTAGGGTCCACCGACAAAGTAAGGCATTCAAAAAAGATGGGGGATGCCCCTCCCATCAAGCAATGGCAATGGAGTGTATCCATTTGATCAATGGAAAGCAATTGATAAAATTGTGGATGATATGCTGGAAAGAGACACCATAGACCCATCGACAAATCCTTGGGCAAAGTCCCGATATCTTCATGAAGAAAAAGGATGGATTCTTAAAGTTCTGTGTAGACTACCAGGCCTTGAATGAGGTAACAGAGAAGGATGCTTACCCGATCCCAACATTTCCGAAGCTCTGGATACTTTAGCAGGAGTTATGTTTTTCTAGACTATAGTTCTCATGCCCAGGCACAAACAGGTCCAGGTAGAACATGAAGACAGACCCATGACCACATTTACCACACAAAGGGGGTTATTTCAGTTCAAAGTGATGAGTTTTGGATTATGCAATGCCCCCGGAATATCCGAACGTTTAAAGGAATCTGTACTAGCTGGGCTCAACTACGAGACACGTCTTGTCTGTCTAGATGACGTCCTGATATTCTTGAAAGACCTTTGAACAGCATTTAAATAGGCTTGAAAAAGTTTTTAAGAGAATGAAGGAAGCGAGTTTAAAATAAATGCCATTTTGTTCAAGCAGGAAGTTGCACATGTGCTGGTGGTGTTTTCCTTGGCTTTCTAAAATTTGATGAAAATAATGAAAATAACAAGTTTAAGAGGACAATTTGTTGAATAAATGATGAAGTTGCATCTGTGATTTGGACCATACATTGTTTTCTGTGTTAAGAGGGTCTAAATGGCTCAGGAATCAAGAAAGAGACAGGCTTCGTCTGAACTCACTCCACCTGCTCCTGCTCCTTGGCTAAACATGGCGTCTCCTTCGGACAGTCAATGCGATTCAGATGTAAAAGTCATTCTTTCATTGGGAGAAGAGGATGATAAAGAACTTGACAATAGTGTATGTGAACAAGAAGAGGGTGTGAGTACACACATTTCCAAAATATTTTCCGTGTTGACTAGTATTAATAAGCGTTTGGATGGAATTGATGAAATAAAGGCTGAAGTTTCAAAAATTAATGAGAGAATAACCAGTATTGAAGAACACATTTGCAAGTTGGAGGGTAGAATTCAGAAAGTTGAGGTAGAAAATAAAAATGTTAATGAACAGTTAAGTAACGTGAAACAAGGTAATAATGGGCTATATTCCGAAGTTCAAACAATGCAAAAAGCTGAAAATGTCTGAAATTGCTGGTGATATGCAAAATGAGGTTACAGCTGTGAAGGGTGATATTGTCAATTTACAAACTAGGTTGATGAAGGACAATTTATTGTTTTCTGGAATAGAGGAAGTTGAAATGCCAGACATAGATATGGAGACTGTATTAAAATGATTTATTGAAGAAAAATGGAAAATAAAAGAAGAAATTAAATTGGTGAGAGTGCATAGAACTGGGTAAGAGGGGTGAGAAAAATAAACAAAGAAGGCCGATTGTTGCCAAATTTGTATCGAGTAAACAGAGAGAAATGGTAAAGAAAAAAGCTAGTGTTCTCAAAAACAGTGACTATTTTATAAATGAACAGTATCCAAAAGCTATAAATGAGTATAGAAGAGAGGTGTTATTACCACTAGCCCGGGAGGGCAGGGGAAGGGGTGATCGGGCAACTGTGGTTGGGGACAGGCTTTACATAAATAATAGACAGGTAATGCCAGACCAACAGACTTCATATAGAGGTGTATTTAGTGCTCTCGAACCGAATCCCAACGATACAGTAAACCCTAATAATAACAAGGAGTATGTAGGAGGTAATGCGTTAAAACTGTTGTCACTGAATGTTTGTGGGTTGCAAAGTAAACTGATTGATCCGGAATTTTGTGATTTCATAAATGAGTTTGATATATTATGTTTTCAAGAAACGAAAACAGATGATTTAGATAAAATTGAAATTCACGTTTTTCATGTTTTAAATTTTAAAAATAGGCAAAAAGTCGCAAAAACCCGATCTGGCGGCTTGGGAATTGCGGTAAAAGCAAATATTCAGAAATATTTTAGGGTACTGAATGATAGTAACCCAAACATTCTGTGTTTTAAAATCGATTTCCAAAACTCAAAACCTTTGATAATTGGAAATGTATATCTTCCGCCGGAAAGCTCCAAAGAGGACCTGGTATTGTGTGTCCAAGACAAACTGCCTATTTCTGAAAACATTGCCCTTGTTGGTGATTTTAAGCGGCCCATCCACAGTCAATATAATTGTCAATATTATTGACTCAATATTATTGACAATATAATGTTTGCCCTCAACTGCACTATCATTTTGATCAATATTTCTTTCATTTCTGATTCGACAATCATAGGATTGATTGATCAATCTTTGATTGATTTTGCCATGTTGATGGCTCTGTGTTTTTGACAAGAATGAAATATTGATCAATACAATTGATGTGACAAAAATGCACATCAATATTATTGACAATACGTCAATAAATATTTGAGCTCTCTGATATTCTTCAATACATTGATCAAGTCTTCAATATCGCCCATTCATGATCAATAAGATTGTCAATATAAATTATTGACAATTATATTGACAATCATATTGAGTGTGGATGGCCCGCTTTAATGCACGTACAGGAACAAAATCAGAGCTTAACCATTTACCCAACGAATCGCCCGCATCTGCCCGCGTAATATGCAAATTCTGCAGTTGAAAAAATATTATTTTTAAAAAAAATTCAACAAAACCATATCAGGTGACCCCTCGTTGGAACGAGCTCGTCGAGCTCGTTCCAGCGAGGGGTCACATGATATGGTTTTGTTGAATTTTTTTGAAAAATTTAAAACAAATGTATTTAAAATAATAAATTTTGATATCGTCAGCGTTGGGTAAAGGGTTAACCATTTAATAAGTGCGGATCAGAATTTAAATAGAAAATAAGATCTGACAATAGAATGAAAAAGTGAAGATACAGTGTTGAATAACTATGGTAGAAAATTAATTGATTGTTGTTTTAATAATTCCTTGATAATAATAAACGGAAGAAATGGAGAAGATAAACACGTGGGTAAAGCTACATGTAAACAAGTCAGTGTGATTGACTACGTTATTTGCACAAAAACATTCCTCCAAGTTATTGACAATTTACAGATCGGTGATTTCAATGAATTGTATTCTGATGTTCACTGTCCACTAAACTTGCAATTGAATCCAGGTCACATTGATGCACCCCGTGCTGTTGAGACATCCCCAACAACACTTGACAAACGATCTCCGAATATTCGAAGATGGGATCAAACAAAACAATCAACTTTTCTTGAGCATCTGGATATGACAAAAATTGACGAACTAAAACGCGACTTTATCAGCATTGGAGAAACAAACCCGCTCAATTGCAACGATATAAATAGCTTGAGTGACACACTTTGCGACATATATCTCAGCTCGGCTGAAATTACTTTCGGAAAAGAGGTCCGAGGTGGTAAATTTATTTATTTATTGGTGTTTAAGGTCACATATTTCTGCACAATGGCTAATCATGACCATGACAGTTTTATGGGTGGAGGAGGCCGGAGTACCCGGAGAGAACCACCGAGCAACGACGAGCAACTGTCAGCTCCCCAACATACGAACTCCACACAAGCAGAGTTAGCATTGGTTGAAGACAGGTGCACCATCGACATGCAGTACGCCTTAGTACACAGCGTCACCGTGCCCCCACGTGGGCAATGGGGTCCGAGGTGGTAAAAAGAAAACTAAGAAAAGTAACAAAATGCCGTGGTTCTCAACCGATTGTATGAGTGCACGCACTGCGTACAAAAAAGCTCAGAAAAATTATGGAAAAAACCCCAATAATAATAATAAAATATCTTTAATGCTGACGAGATTGGCTTATAAAAAAGCAATGAGACATAGTAAAATAAAATACAACAAAAAAGTCAGAGTAAAGGTACGAAAAATGAAAGGGAACAACCCCAAAGAATTTGGGAAATTTGTTAACAGCTTTGCTAAACGTAATGATAACACAAATTATTACCACTCAATCTATAAGTTACTCGTCGATTAACATAAGTTTGGAGGCCCGTTAAAACTCCATAATGTCAGTGACGTCATTCGACGGAGCCGGGAGTAGTGAAGCATGCCACTATAGGGACAAGCATTTAACACTGAATTCCCCATACCCCAATGGTGCCACTATATGGACAAATTTAACATAGGATTCTCCATAGGGTTTTGTCCCTATATTGGCATTTTTGAAGCTAGAAAAAGATTTTAAAATTTTAAAATCTTTTTCCTACCTTCCAAAATGCCACTATAGGGACAAAAATGCCACTATAGGGACAAAACCCTATGAAGAATCCTACGATAAATTTATCCCTATAGTGGCACCATTGGGGTATGGGGAATTCAGTGTTAAATGCTCGTCCCTATAGTGGCAGCCTTCACAACTGCCGGGCCGCGGGCGATAATGGTATAAATAGCCATTAGCGGCCCGCGGCCCGGCTATTTTTAGATTCCGTGGTAATAATAGTAATAACATGATTGTTGTCAGGCATCATGATTCATTAGCGGCCCTGCAGCAATGATGCACAGCCCTTGGGCTTATTAACGGCCCGAGACTTCGTCTCGGGCAATTAATAAACCCTCGGGCTGTTCAACATTGCTGCAGGGCCGCTAATGAACCATAATGCCCTCCAAAATCATGTTATTGTTATATTCTCCATCTTTAAGCGAATTTGAAAACTTTTATAAGGCTGAATGCCAAAGTGTGGACCACTTTGATTCAGAAATAGGGTCACAATGCTCCGAACCATCGGACACCGACACCAGCTGCCCGAATGATGAAATTAGTATACAAGAAATCGAGAATGCCGTTAAGGCCTTGAAAACTGGCACGGCGCCAGGGTTCGATAAAATTAGTAATGAGTATATTAAGCGTAGTTTCGACAAGTTTAACCCTTTACCCAACGAATCGCCCGCATCCACCCGCGTAATATGCAAATTCAGCAGTTGAAATAATATTATTTTTCAAACAATTTCAACAAAACCATATCATGTGAGCCCTCGTTGGAACGAGCTCGTCGAGCTCGTTCCAACGAGGGGTCACATGATATGGTTTTGTTGAACTGTTTTGAAAAATTTGAAAAAATGGTATTTAAAATAATAAATTTTGATATCGTCTGTGTTGGGTAAAAGGTTAAAGACGTATATCTATTATAGTTTAATCTCATACTTAAAACGGGTAAATTACCAGAAAGTTGGACAGTCGGGGTCATCAAACCAGTGTTTAAACAAAACGGGTATGCTCTTAACCCGGACAACTACAGGAAAATAACTCTTGTTAGTTGCATATCAAAGTTATTTACGAGTATTCTTAGTACAGGAATGCAGAACTATTTAGAAATCAACAATATCCTTTCGGAAAGCCAAGCAGGTTTTAGGAAAGAATACTCTACTTTTGACCACAAGTACTCGGCACAAGCTGGGAAATCGAAAGAAAAATGATATTTGATAGCATTTTTTAATCGATGCTGACGTGACCCTATAATGGTATATAAATATTAACAAGGTTCACAACTCGCTTTTCGAAAACGATAGCAATCATCTTCGTTATATCCCCTCCAATTTGATTCACACAACGTATCCAACAGTATCCGGTATCAGTGGAAAGGGGAATGAATAAGCTTTACAGTGGTGTATTACACGACCGTTGGGTGCTGTTGGATTGTTCATGATAACTGGGAGAAGTCGCAGAAAAGGCCGAAAAACATTTAGTCGGACAAGATAGTGCACAGTGAAAAGTGGGTTACGAGCGATAATTATCCGATTTATTATAATAATTCGAGGTCTCATTGTCTATGGAGGACAGATTCAAATATTAACCGTATACCTGTATCAATTACTAATCTCGGATCCACATTTATTCATTTCTGGCGATCACATTTTCCGTTTATACATTTTTTAAACCTTCCTTTGGAAACAAAACAAGCTAACGGCATCCATAGAAGCGAAGATGGTCACGAAAACATCCCATTGGCTACTATTTATGCCTAGAAAATCATCGATGAAAATAAGCCATTGGGAGAATGGGGAAAATATTTGCGCACGTCGCGTATCCATGGACGCCATCAACATGGAAAATATTTCAAAAGTTAAGGCTAAAAATGTATAAACGGTAAAAATGTGAACTCCAGAAATAAATAAATGTCAACCCAAGATTGAAAATTGATAAAGGTATACGGCTAATATTTGAATCTGCCATCCATAGACAATGGGACCTCGAATTATTTGTAATAAATCGGATAATTGTCGCTCGCAACTCACATTCCACTGTGCACTATCTTGTCCGACTAAATGTTTTTCTGCCTTTTCTGCGACTTCTCCCAGTTCTCATGAATAACCCAAGAACACCCAACGGTCGTGTAATTCACCACTGTAAAGCTTATTCATTCCTCTTTCCACTGATACCGGATACTGTTGGATACGTTATCTGAATCAAATTTGAGGGGGTATAACGAAGATGTGTGCTATCGTTTTCGAAAAGCGAGTCGTGTACCTTGTTAATATTTATATACCATTATAGGGGCACGTCAGCATCGAATCAAAAATGGTATAAAATATAATTTTCTTTCGATTTCCCAGCTTGTGCCGAGTACCTGTGCTCTTTACCATATTTTCTCTCTTTATTCCCTGATCGAGCTTTCCAAGAAGGGTAAACAGAATCTCTATTGTACATTCATAGAGTTGGCAAAAGCTTTTGATACCGTCTGGAGAGAGGGGCTTTGGTTCAAAATGAATTTATTGAACATTCAGGGTCAAGTAATGGCATTTATTAAAAATATGTATAACGATATAAAAAGTTGTGTAATGATGAATGAACATCAGTCGGTTTTTTTCTTAAGTCATGAAGGGGTCAGGCAAGGGGAAAATTTATCCCCGATTCTGTTCGCCATATACATGAATGATCTGGAATGTTATCTAATGGGTAAACAGGAAGACCGTACCCCTCTTCTAAACACGAACCATTCACACGCAAATATTTTAGCTAAAATTCTAATCTTATTATACGCTGATGACACGGTGCTCTTCTCTGACACACCAGCTGGGCTGCAACGGTTACTTGATAATTTCTCTAATTACTGTGACACGTGGAAATTACGCGTGAATACAGAAAAAACAAAAATTATTGTCTTTGGTAATAAAAAGATTATACCAAATAACTTTTATCTAAATAATAGGCCTATAGAGATCGTGAAGACGTATAAATACCTTGGGTCAACCTTTGTCAAAACGGGAACATTTGTAAGAGAAAAAAAACGAAAGATGTAAAAAAGCCAAACAGGCGATGTTTGAATTAATACAGAAAGTTAGAAAATATAATTTGTCTATAGACACAGCATTTGAAATATACGAAAAGTCGATCGTGCCAATCCTCATTTATGGCTGTGAAATTTGGGGTTTCGGTAATAACAGTTGTATTGAAAAAGCAGAGCGCTGGTTTCTCAAGTATCTTTTAAACTTGAAGAAATCTACACTCTACTACAGTTGTATAAATGCTTGCATAATAATTATAAAAACGGAGCAACAGAAAACCTATGGATTAAAAATATTCATAAATTATTAATAGAATGTGGCATACCTTTTATCTGGGATTCCCAGTTGATAGAAAATTACTCCTGGTTCAAGGCGTTTATCAAAAAAAAAAAAAAAAAAAATGCAGGATCTGTATGTTCAAGAATGGCTCGGAACTCTTGAAACTTCGGTAAAATTTTGTTTTTATAAAACTATTAAAAAATCGTTCGTTCGGGGGGAGTACTTAAATAAACTGAGCCCAATACAAATTAAAACCTTAATAAAAGTTAGAACTCGAAACCATCGGCTTCCTATTGAAACTGGTGATTGGTACAATACCGAATATAGTGAGAGAAAATGCTCATTCTGTGACTCAGCCGTCGGCGATGAGTATCATGTGATGCTTGAATGCCCTGAGTTTCTGGATGCACGGCGACGATATATGCCTTCTTATTATTACAAAAATCCAAATGAACATAAAGCCCACGAGCTGTTCAATGCAAAGTTACCAACAGTAATTAAAATAATAAATTTTATTAAGTTTATCACAGCGAAACTAAGAAATGAATAAGCAGAAGGTTGAAAATAGATAATTTATAGGTGCATTTATTCAACTGTATCTCGCACGATTTCCTATGGGCAAATCGGTGAGTCGCCACCGAATGATCCCAGTTAATGTGATAGGGATGTTTGTTATGTTGATTGCAAATGTCCACTGAATGGCGAATTATGCCCATACAATTCGACAAACAATCACCAAGTGATACAGTCAATATCCAATTATTATAGGATAACAGTAAAACCTCTCTGAACTGTGAGGTGATAACACGATCTTAAAAATCTCAAGCAATTATTATAGCTGAATGTATAACCTCCATTTGAGCTCAAACATGATAGTTCAAAATGATGGGGCGGGGTGGGACGGGGTGGCCAGGGGTAAAATGGATGAATGGTGAAAAAACTTCAATTTATTATCCTCGGGGCCAATGAAGAAAATCAAGGGGCCTGAGCATCTGAACATGTTGGGCTGAAGAGTCATAACTTTAAGGGCCTATATAAGTAATGAAATGTTATTTATTTTGAAAATTCTCACCTCGGATATTCCTTCAATTCAAATTAAATATACACAAACTGTACATCAAAATGAAGGTTGGGATGCATAGAACACGAAACACATGTGTAATCAACGCATAGAGTCGACTGTAGGCGCCACTGGTTCCTGGAAGTCTTCTGCCATATTCGCACCAGAACTGATAATTTAATAATATTTCACGAAAACAACTTGTGGCCAAATGTGCTTTACATGCTTATCCATGTGCTATCCATGCTTATACCTCAATATGGGGGAACGGATCCTGTAACATTTACATAGTTATTTGCCCTTGTTTAACTTAGGAGATGATTGCAAAATGTGTCCATCCAACATATTTGCTGTCATCATATGTTGGATTTAAATAATTATTTCCACGAAAAATAATTTCGGGGGAATGTAGTCGTGGCGTCATCTATCTGTCAGTCAGTATGTCCGAGCTAACGAAATGGGTTTAAGTGTTTAGTCGTAAGTATGGAAGGGGTTTTTGTCTGCCCCGGCTGTTTTTCAGTTTATGTGGCTATTTTTGGGTTATGTGACTTATTTTGAAGTACAGGTGGGGGGTTATGTGTCTTTTTTCACCTTTAGTCACATAGTGCAAATTTATGGTCCGGGGGGGGGGGGGGGGGGGGTAGGGATTAGGGTCAGTAGTAGGGTAGGGTTAGGGTTAGCTACCACCCGAAAAATTTCCAGAAAATTACTTTTTTGACTATTTGGACATGTTTTTTAGAATAAATACATAAATTTAAACACATAAACCCAATTCCGTCTGTCTGTCCGTCTGTAGACGGAATTCATGCCCGGCTCAGAACTCTTTTATCTTTTGACCTAGGCTTATGGTATTTGGCATGTGGGTGTATCACCATGAGATTATGTGTCGCGTATCATCATGACCCACATATAACACTGACCTTTGACCTCAAAGTCAAATTACTGATTTTTTGCCAAGTAAGAGGTTTAAAATTCTGCTAGACCGTATTATTAGTTATAGTATCACAGCATTACAGTATCGAGGCATTACAGTATCAAGGAATTAATTCGGGAGAATTAGCCACCCTTGGCAGCCCCCTCTAGTTCTTTTTAGGTTACAGCTACTTCTATAAATTTGGCGTTTGATACACTTGGCATTTTGGGAGGGGGCAT